>JANHFT010002564.1:0-10512 GCA_032467955.1 Pseudoxenodon macrops
TCAAGAATTGGTCTAGCAAAAGTTTTGTATGCCCTAGTTTGCAGTTCAATATTACCAGAGAAGAAGCTATGCAAGTTTAAGTTAATAACTCTTAATGCCTTTTTGGCAATGCTGTTACTGTGAGGTTTGGCACTTAGTTCATTTGAGATGTGTACTCCAAGGTCCTTGACAGAATGAGGGACATCTGAGGTCGTATCCACCTAGTTTGTATTTTGTGTTCTGATTTTTTTTTTGGCCAATGTGTAAGACAGTGCATTTATTGGTTTAGATTTGCAATTGCCAATTGTTTGACCATTCTGACACATAGTCAAGGTCAAACAGGTGCACAGTTTGATAGGGCGTTCCCTCTTTTGACTACCTGTTGCCTGTTTGATAGGAACGCAGCTATCCACTTTTGCAGGGAACCGGAAATGCCATAAGATTTGTTTTAGAAGTAGTTTTTCATGTACCACTGATGATGATGATGATGAATATTATTATTATGCTGAAGCTATTTACGTACAAAATAATTACACATATATAGAATCTTATAAAAACTAGTCCAAAATAGATGTACCAACTTTCTTTTCTAATGTCATACCTTTCTTTGTTTTCCCATTTTTGTTTGCAAGAATAGCATGCTTTCAAAAGAAAAGAGTTTTCCTTACCAAGATAAATAAAGGTGATACTCCTTTATATTTGCAGATGAAAGGGAAAGGGGGGATTTTCAGCCTTCCCTCCTTCTTTTTCCAGAACCTGTGACCACTTCAGGTCACTTCCCCACATTTTGAAGCAGACATTTTAATGAATTTATTAACTTTATGGTGTATTATTTCTTCATCAAAATATAAGGATATTATGGAAACTCATGGTAAATGATCTTTTTTTAAAAAACTTGGTAACAAAGCATGTTGCTGTAACCACTGTTTGTAACTTTCTCTCAAGCAATTTGCACAGATATAAGAATAAAAGGATATTTCCATTTCTTTATGGTTGCCAATTTCTTTATCTACTTTTTTGTGTATTTCATTTCTAAGCTCTGAATAGATTAGTGACGCCCACTTTTTAAAAATATGATACTAGAATTCAGCCATGGATCTAAGAGGCATAGAATACAGGAAAACATTATTCTTGACCTGTTATACAAAATCTTTAGTTTTCAAGTTTCAATAACAGTTACAAACTTAATGAGACACAAGGAGGTATTTTCCCCCTTTTCTCCAATGTTTTTGGAAGGCACTAATTAAGAATAAATAGGTATTACATGATGATTTTACAACAATGTCAAAAGAGAAACTATTTTTTCCCATGCACCAAAATGTTTTTACCAATTATAAAACAAGGCACTTCCTGCTTTCAATAGTTCAGTGTCAGAAAGGTTAGTCACATGGCCAGAATTGACCATTCCTTTTAGCATAAATGATTATTTTTTTGGAAAGGTTCTTCCTTTGGTATGTGAAATATAAATGCCACAGAAATCTGGGGATTTCCTTTTTCTTTTCTGGAAAAATTCAAAACGGCCCCTCCTTTACCAAAGCAGAAATATCTCGCAATTCTAACAAGAACCAAATTCACCCTAGGCTTGTTTCGTTTGGAGCAACTTGTACAATGTACATATTACTAATCTTATTGCTCTTATGATTTTCTAGTGATGTGGACCTCAGGTAAATTTTAGAGTTGCAGGTAAACTGCTCCCCAGTCATTATTTTTTTCCTGGGCTTTTACATATTTAAGTATAATATATTCAAACATTAACTTGTATGGGTGTGAACCAAATATATCTGTGATGGTGAACCTATGGCACTACGTAACACGCAGAACCCTCTGTGCGGGCACGCGAGCTGTTGCCCCAGCTCAGCTCCACCACGCATGCATGTGCGCCTCCCGCCAGCCAGCTGATTTGACATTGATTAAGAGTTAATCCACTGAAATATTTGTTTAGTTACCTTTTTATGAATGAGTAATTGAATATAGTATAATGCTTGTATCTTAATATTTCAGCACAAGAAAAGATTCTATAAGATTCATTTAATATGTTGAAATAAACAGTGGCTTGTATTTTTAGTCTCCCATAGCAAAACATCTTGTGCTATCCTGAAAACTAGAACATTTATTATGATACCAAATTTGTAGACAACAGCCCATTTCCTTGTGTCTTCCCTTGTCTCTAGAAGTAACCATAGTACTGAAATCCATTCCTGTTTTTTTCTTATTTTTTCCTAAATACCCTTGCAACTCGCCAAAGACATAAATATGTTACTAAAATTACTGTAATGCTCCATATGCAATATTATTTTGAAGACAGCCTAGAATTTCCAGCTAATACTGAATGTGGAGGCAAGCATACCAATGTCAATTCTTATCATTCTATTATATCAGCCTGGGCTTTCTGTGAAACTACCGTATTAATAGCATACAAATAAAATAAAGTACCATTGAGTTAAAGGGATTTGGTCTCAGATAAAACACAAAGAAATGCAAACAGTAACCTCATGTTCACTTGCACGAAAAAATATATATACACACTATATTTGTGTGCACAGAACTGAGCTATGTGATTCAGTGTGGCATAGTGGTTAAGATGCTGGAATGAGAGTTAGAAGACCTGAGTTCATAACTACCCTCAATCATGAAAGTCATTAGATTACTGTGGCCAGCCACTTTCTCTCTTCACGAGGATGTTTCTATGGAAAATATGAAGAAAGGGGAGACAGAAATCTAATTTAAATAACAATAAATTAGTATGATCTGAATTTAAAACTATTTTGAAAGGGTTGCGTTATGAAAGCCACTATTTCTCTGCTATTAGAGAGTAATACTATTTTGCTTAAGTCAGAGAAAGGCAATGGCTGAAAAGACCAGGGACACATGTTTTCCCACTATCTCAACGATAATAGGAAACATATGTTGATATTATGACATTGACAAACTGATAAATTGTCAATTCTGGTGAATCAGTCTGAATATTCCAAATTTCTACATTCATCTGAGTGTATTACAGCCAGATCATAATTAATTTACTATGTATTATATTTGCTTTTCCTTTTTCTGCCCATAAGCTTTGAAAATGCTTGTCAACGATAAAGACACTAAAAATTATGTAGTTAACCAAAGGGAGGGGGGCAAATTGCAACGGGAGTATCCATCCAAATAAAAGCAAGAAGTAAACAACAAATGTAAAGTTTCAATTATGAAAATGGGTGAAACAGTTGGAAAAATGTATTCTACTAATTTAATAATATGGAATAATAAAGAGATGAATTTACTTTTTATCACTAGAAACGTTGTCCTTGGCGTACCTTAGAGGTTTCCCCTAGGAAAACACAGAAATCATTACAATAATAAAAGAGCCATGACATTTGTCCTTATGGCAAATAGACCAGAGTCAGCAACTAGTCTACATGATTCATTTTGGACATGACTTTTATGAGAACAAATGCTTATTTAGTTACTAACGGTTAGTCTTTATCTAATATCTAATGACAGGATCTCCCTGTCATTAAAAGGCTAATTTGCAGCCTAATCACATTCTGCCACAGGATGGATCTAATGTAGAAGAAAGTACCTCAGAAGTAGTTGAAGATGTTGAAATTTGTTCCTTGCATAGTACACCTAAACTGTATATGTTGATAGATGGAAAGGTATTTCTACCATGCTATGTAGCACAGTGAAAAATAAGAAATCACAATATAGGTGAAAAGATTTGGAAAATAAATATAAAGACTATAGCCACTCCTCCTTGAGTGGCTGACTTGTTTTGTGACCGTTAACAGACATATCCATAATAATAAAGGGAATTGTAAGAATATCTGAAGGATAGTGAAGAAGATTCACTGAGGCTAATATACCAGAAATGCTGACGGAATACTGGAGAGACCAAACTGACCTGCAAAAAAGACCAGATGAAGATAGGAAGACAAAGCATTACATGGCCAGTACAGTACAGGCAAAGCAGATAACAACAGGACCTGATAAGTGCAGAAAAGCAGAAGTAAGAGAGAGAGGGGCTAAATCTGGCTGCATGCAATCCTTAAGAACAAATGCATACAAAGCCAGAAGACAACAACAGATAGCAGCAATTGCTGCCTCTCTGGAAAGAAGCTGAAGAAATACCGTACCACCTAGTTAACTGCTGCAGGAATATTGCACAGACTGACTACAAACAGAGCATGACAAAGTAGCAACAATGTTGCACTGGAAGATCTACAAAAAATACAATTAACCTGCAAGCAAGAATCGATGGAACCATAAATTAGAGAAAGTAATAGAAAATGAGGAAGCTGAAGTGCTCTGGTACTTTAGAATTCAAACCAACAAGCCACATAACACCTCAGACTTAACAACTGTTTGTAAGAAAGACAAAAAAGTCTGGATAGTGTATATGGGAGTATTTGGGGACAGCAAAATTGAAGACTAAGAACTGGAAAACAATGACAAAATACAAAGACCTGCAAAAGAAATGAAATGACTATGGCAAAAGAAAACAAAGGTAGTACCAATAATAGGCATTCTTTGGTGCAATCCCAAAACAATTGGTGCACCAATAACCGTTTAATGAAACATCTACAAGAAAACAACCAAGCTCAGAGAGCACTAAGGACCCTCATTGACAAATTTATTGCTGTTCCGTATTCTCAGAGGATTTTTTTCCTAGCTTATCCGTTTTTCTGTACACATCCTACAGCTTTCTGAAAAACCAAAAAAGGTCGAGCAAAAAGATTTGATTTTTCATCTGTGTTTTTAGCAGCACATGAGCCAAATGAAAATTTACACAGCAACATCCCTACCCAGAATGTATCTAGAACGTGCCAACTCCCTACCTAAGATTCTGAAACTGGAATATTTACTTTCTGAAAACTGTTAGCTATTAAAAATCTAAGCTGGAAAATAAGCTGCCAAAAAGAAATTTTGTTGAAGTTAGGATTTAAAGCAGCTTTCCTCCACATTGTCTGTTCCTTAAAATTATTTAACCAAGCAAACCAACACACAGGAAAGACACTAAGGAAAGTCTGAAAATACACATAAAATCAGAGGGCAAATGTATTGAAATGTTTTTAACATCTTTATTGGAGCAAATAATGAATAAATAATCCATTTTAGGTCATCAGGGCTATCTATTGCCTCCAACTTGTGGGGCTGTGGAATGTCTTGGACTTCAAATCTGAATAGCCAAGCCAGCATTGTCAATGGCAAGACATGGTGGCCGCTGACATCCACAGTATTTATATGAGTTGCTTATCTGAGCTCTCAATACTTTTTGAGCACATAACTAGATCTAGCAGTTGTAGCTCCACTGGGATAAATCAAGGACTGTGCCACCATTCTGTTTCCAACATTTTTACAGTGACTATAAAACATACTCTAAACCTTATTCTTCAGAATCCACATATATAAACTAGCTTACATTTCTTGATCCATAACATCTATTGGATTACAATCCCCGTAAGTCCCAACTTCCACAACCTGTTTGGGCTGGACCAATATGAGTCTGTGAGATTTGCAAATGTGGAGAGTTCCAAGGTAAAAACGCTGTCTACCAACTATGTGTGTATTATTCCTAGAGTGATCCATGAAATTTCGTATCTATAATGCAGAAAAACCTCTTAGATTATCACTGTGAAGCCAATGTGATTTCAAGGGAGTTGTAAATAATCACAAATAAAAACAAGAATTCTGATTAATACATAAGAAGTGTTTCAAGTGATGGTGATGCCAGGCTTAGAGGTGGTGAGACAGAAGACAGGTTTATTTTCAAAAGGATCTCAAAAAAGGAATTTAATAGTAATTTTGAATTCTGAATTATATTTACAGAATGAGTTGGTTCCCAAATTATGGTTTAGCATTTTAGTTCATAGAGCTGAGCAAGGAGCAGGCAGTCTTTTCCATTTGATGATTACAAGGTTTTTAGAAAAATTAATTGGCTGTAGGGAAGGATATCCATGACAGGCTAACATCACTGGGAGGTTTGGTGATGAGAGCTGGGGATTATTAAACTTTTAAATAGGTTAACTTTGCCTTGAAGACTTTTGAGCCTGTTTCTACCCTTATAGTATTTTAATGGAGATCTTTCACTTAAAAAAAATCACAGTAAAAATGATCTGCCTTTTTTTGGTTGAAGTTGGTTATGTAGTCTCAGACTAGATGCTCCAAATTGGGTCTAGGAGAACACAGGGTTTATTGACTGCTCATTCCAAGTTTCGTTTATGTCACAGATGTCAAACTCGTGGCGTCATGTGACTTTGCGACGTTTTTCCCTTTTGTGGAACTGGGATGGGTGTGGCCTGTGTGTGACACATCCGGCCCACGGGCCGCCAGTTTGACATCCCTGGTTTATGTGGAAACCAACTTCATGTATCCTTCCATGGTGGTATCTAAGCAAAGATATATTCTAGCACTTTCCCCACCGTACCAGCTAAATACCATTGAAAAGTCTAAAAGCAGTGTTTTGAAAGAGGAAGATCATGTGTAGTTCTTCTTGCATTTTTGGATCATAACCTGTGATCACTGGCCATTTTGAGTGATGTATACATTATTCCAAGTTGGTTAATTCCATGTGGCATGTAGCTTCCATAATTAAAACCATAGACTAACTTCATGAATTTGTTTAACCCCTTTTAAAAATACTGTACTCTGAGCTATAGAGGAGTAATGAGACTTAGAATTACATTTATCAATTAATTTAGTCTTAAATATGGAATATACTGCTAGGTAAGCACGTTTATGTAGGATATATTTTGAGGGACCAAAATTTTACAAAACATAATTACAGGCCAGGCACTTAAAACATAACTTTCCAACAATTATTTATATTACAACTCCTAGAATTTTCAGCTAAACAGGGCTGTCAAACTCACGACTATGGGCTGGATGCGTCATCGCTGGCCACCCCCATGCCTGGTTTAGTAAAGGGGGAAAATACCCGATACATCATGTGACACCACGAGTTTGACACACCTGAGCTAACAAGAAGAAAATAGGGTGTCAGATTTGGAAACAGTGTCATAATAGTTATGGCAAGCTAGAAGAATAGAACAAAATTGAGTTTGTAATGGGGAGACCGCTTCACAGTCAATGCTGAAGTCCTGATTTAAAGAACCTTTTACTTATTTTTCTGTTTATTACTAAATTACATATTTTAATAAATCTAAGCAAATAAAAGTAGATATAACACTTTACAACAGTCATTTTCTCTTGAGGTGCACAACCAACTTGGATGGATTTCTGGGGTGGGGCTTTGCAGGATTTTCTGGCGCTTATTTTGCTTATTTTTATTATTTTATTTATGTATTTCATTTTTATTATTTTGCTTATTTTTAAATCTCTGGACAAGGGTCCTTTGCTTTTAAGTTATACACTTAATTGTCTCCTTTTTTACAGTTCCTCCCATACTCTGTTCTCACCTCATCCTTATTGCTTCTGAGGAATTACTCTCAGGTGCTGGTAGAATTACAGCCTTGTGCTTTTATTAGGATTTATTTGTTTTTACTCTTAATGCTTCTTGTTAATTTGCATGTTGCTGTAATCTAGTCTGGAATCATTTGGCTCAGGAGGAAAATAAAATAAATTGTGGATAATTTAGCAGTTTAATAACAACAGCAAAAAAGTCCTTGTATGAATAGAAAGAGAAAGCTGAAGAGCCTCGTGAGAGGTGAACAAAACTGGATAATCAAAATATGGACCATAAAAAAAGTTTCCAGTCTCCATCGACAAGTTAAAAAAGTCAAGTCTCTAGAAGGAGGAAAATGCAGTGTGAGAAATCATAAAAAAAAAAAAACCTACCTTATTTCCCCCCCCATAAAGTTTGAAGGGCCTTTCCTCTTCCGTTTCATATTCTGCAACTCCTTCTATAATGCGTTTGCCGGTCCTTATTTTGGAGTGTGGAAAAAGCCCGGGGCAAATTTAAAACCTTTTTTCCGAATAGTGTGATCCGAAACCGGCTCCGAGAAGGGCGTCCATTCGCCACCCCCCTTCGTTTAGCAACGTTTGAGGGCTGCGAGAGGAAGGGAGAGAGGGCGGGCAGGAAAGAAAAAAAAGCGCAAAAGTGACTCCTATATTTAGCGGCGAAAAAGGCGGCGGGATGGGGCTGCATACTTTTCAAAAAGCAAATGCAACCAGCAGACTCCACTTTGCAGCTTGCATTTTCAGAGACAAAGCAGGCGTCCGACAGAAAAGAAAAAACCATGAAAAGCTTGGTTTTTTTTGCGGCAGAGGAGTCAATATTGTCTATATACTTACTGCGTCCTGCAACAAAGGTTTTTACTTGACTAAACGACCGACAAGAGACCGCTTTGTCTGCTTTTTCAAGCCAGGTTTGTTCCAGGCTTCGACTTTTCGTGCCGACTGCGATCAAAACCTCTGTCTGAAGCACTTCCTTCTTCTCGGAGCATCCTACACGCCTGTTGCTTTTAGCTACGAGGGTAGCGTTACTACCGTTTTTTTTCCTACTTTACTCATTTCCTGGAGATGAGCTTTTTTTTCCCCTCCGAAAAACTCTCTCCACCCAGCAGAGGAAAAAAGCAGCCCAACTTTCTGCAAAGTCCCAGGACTTTCTTAAGGTGGAAAGCGGAGTCTTAAAACACCCCAGCGACAATTGCTAGCTTTTTCAGACTTTACTTTTTTTGCCGCTTCGAGTGCAGAAAAGAAAAGACTAGCGGATTCTTAGCAGACACACTTTCCGACGAGGACAGGACATGGGGATGGGTGTGGGAGGAAGAGAGCGGATGGTGGACGCCCTTAAATCTCGCCGGTTGTGCAACACGCGAGGAAGCAGCAAAGCAGCAGCTTTCCGGAGTTTGCTCCTCGTGGCTTCTCTAGTTGTGAAAACAGTCTGTGCAACAAAGCCTCCTGTATGCAAATTTCCTTGTCCGGTTACACTGCCAAGATTCCTCTCTCTTTCATATTTGGCCTTATAGTTGCCTGTTGAGAAACCCCAGGATGCTATGTTGGTTGCACACATGTTCAAATTCTTGGGGGAGGGGTAAATCGAGAAAGCAATAAAGAGCCCTAGGGATCAGCCTCAACCGTTTGTTCCCATGATTACTAATCAAATACATTGGGGCCAGGACCTTCTTGTAATATTAATATTGAGGAAGAATGACCAATACTCATTTATAGCTTGATCCTCCATGGCTTTATTTAGCTGCTTTAAAAGCTCTGCAAGTTGGCAGCCTCTCGTGTCCAGAAGAATTCAGTTTATTTCTCCTATTTCCTGCCTTTCCTGAAGTCTCACGGAATTCTGCACCCATGGGAGTATGTGCAGCCGAGTGATTATGGGTTGATTAAATACCTGCTGTTAAAGTAATTGTCCTTAAAGATGCTCTGTGGTTCACAAATTTGGAATTCCTATGAACTCACCAAGTTTTATGAGTTATTTATTTATTCGTTGTATTTCTAGGTTGCCCGCTTTGCAGTTTAACTACTGCTAAGAAACACTTGAAAGAAATGTCCATCTGGGTTCAGTTCCAAGGGGGGGACGGACAGACAGACACTGGAAACACGGAGATTGCTTGGAAAGATCATTTAAGGTATTGGACAAAAAAGAGTACATGGGTGAGAGGGAGAGAGATTTATACCCTCTGTTGGGTTTTGTACTTGTTTCCTGTTCCTGTGGCAAGAAATGTAGCCTGATTGGTTGTCAGATGGGGCCATGCAGGGGTAACTTTGTACTTGTTGTATTGAGTCCCAGGCTTGGTTGAATCTTGCTGGGTGATGTAATCTTCTCAGGTGATGTGGTGAGGTGGGTACAGGGATAATCCTATTATGTCCTGAGGGTGAGAGTCTTCTGTGTTGTATGTAAGTAGGCCCAGCCTTTCTGGGCTATTAACAAAGGTGGGGGCTGCTTTCCAAGAGCATGTTTCTCCTTTTCTCATCCAGGGAGGTATATAATATTCTGCCTTTTTAATATTTTCTAGAATATTTCATTCTTCTAGTACAGGGGTGGGTGCTAACTTTCTACAAAATAATACCATACTATACTGCCATGTAATATTATACTATATTACCATATTACTACAATACTATCCATCCATCCATCTTCTGATGCTCCACAGACATAAGGCTTTGGATCTGATCTCTACCCTTTACCAACACTAACTGGAACTAGCTATAGAGAAAAGAGAGCTACTGCAACACAATAACCCACTCCCTGCAGCCAATCCAGAAAAATACTATAATAAACAATATCAAAAAAGCCACTGAGAGATCATGGCCAAGATGAGATATCCCATCCTGGCCATGCCAGAAGTCAGTAATGGCTAACATTTTTGTTGCTGCGTGCCGAATGTGCATGCATGTGCATGAAAGCGCTCCACACACCCATAATGCAATGTATGTGAACCCCCTTGCACTCCCCGCACATGTGTGTGCGACCCCTCATGCTCTCCCTGCCCCCTATACATATGCATGTGACTGCCCTCTTCCCCCCCACACACATACAGCCCGCCCCCCTCATCCGTTTTTGGCTTCCAGGTTGATGCAGGAGGCCTTCCAGGCCCAAAATGGGGTTCTGCATGCGCTCCCCGCACCTCATTTTGG
>JANHFT010002564.1:30148-52891 GCA_032467955.1 Pseudoxenodon macrops
AGAAGCTTCTTGGATGAGAAGCGAAATGTCTTCAAAGAAAAACCAGAAAGTCCAGTTGCCTCTTGAAAAAAAGCACCATTGGGATATTGGCCCCGACTTACTCAATATAATTTCTATGGAATGAGATTCCCGTTGATATGGCCCCCAATTTAATGGGCTGTGAAAATAATCTAAAGGGAGAGCCACAGGCTAGACCGGGTGTCTGCAACCTGTGGCTCCGGAGCCTCATGCGGCTCTTTCACCCCTCTGCTGCGACTCCCTGTGGCCCTGTGGCAGCAGAGATGAAAGAGCTGTCAGTGTGGGAGCAACAGGATTCCCCCTTCGTCGTGGAATTTGCTGTTGCCGCCAGCAAAGAGGTCTGTTGCCCTGTCACCGGTGGAGGCGGATCTTAAGAGAGAGATGAGAGGGAGATTGAGGGGGAGAGATAGAGAGAGGGGATATAGAAAGATGAGAGAGATGAAAGAGGGAGGAAAAGGGAGAAAGAGAGAGATGGGAGAGAGAAAGGAGAGAGAAAGGAGAGAGAGAGACCTGTTTTTCATAGAAAAGAAAACACCGGGAGCCACAAAACCTGGGTAGGCATGACTGGGGGGTCATGTGACTGGGTGGGAGTGAGTGACATCGAGTTGGCCACGCCACCCAGGTTTTGTGGCTCCCGGTGTTTTGTTTTCTGTGGGAAATGGGTCCAAATGACTCTTTGAGTGTTTAAGGTTGCAGACCCCTGGGCTAGACAATGGTCAGAGAAGAGAGATCTCTTCCTGCAGAAGGAATGAGAGAAAGTCAATGGTCAGAGAAAGTGAGGGTAACGGAGGGGAGATGTGCTTTCAGACTTGCAAGATTCAGTTACTGTAAACTTACAATTAGGTTGTGTTAGTAGACTCTATTCTGGCAAGATGTTGCTTGACGCATCCCATTGCTGAGTTTTAAATGCAATGACCATCACTTTGAATTGAGCCAGGAAGTCTACTGGTAATGAGTATAGCAATTTTGAACATTGGTATTAGTCTACACTTGGTGGAACTGCTCCATCAGTTGCCTTATTTTACACTAGCTGCAGCTTCTGAGCCACTTCCAAAAGCAGTCCCATGCAGAGCATGCTACAATAGTCCAGCTGAATGGTGATGTCAACGTAAAGATTTGCTGGAAGTTAACGTAGTTCCTAATCTCTGGTTTTTCTTTCTGGTTTTGGCTTATAGCTTTCACAGCTGATGGCTTACCGAAAAGGAAGCTAAAAACCAGGAACTGTGTGTGTATTTGTTTGTGAGAGAGTGTTTAAAAATTGACATTTTAGAAATCAATCATGGGCGTCATTAATAATGGCATTTATGCAATCAATTAGATATAAATATAAAGAAACAACACTGATGGAAAGAGGCTATTTTGCTTGAACAGTTTTGCCACCACCTACTTCCCAGCTGCTATTTTATGTAATGAAAGGGTTTCCAGTGCAAACCATAGAAAGAAAGAAAGAGAAAGAGAAAGAAAGAAAGAAAGAAAGAAAGAAAGACATTTCAGTCAGAAGGAGCATGATTTGTAACATGTTTTGCTATAAAGGATGTGCATTGAGAGACCATAAGAATTTGTCAATGTTTCTAACAGAGGTATTTCCAAGAAATAACAGGGAATATGTAGACTGACCATATGTAAGAAAGAGCAGGCTGGTGAGTTTTTCCTATCTTTCTATAAGGCATTGTCATCTAGAGTTTTAAAATTCCACATTCTACCAGATCTTCAAAAACAAAGGACCCCCTTCCATTATTGTATTTGTGTGCATGGACTGAACCGGAGATTCTTGAGTTGCTGAAAGAAACTAATTCTGCTGTAAAATAAGTCTGACTCTCAATCCACATGGATGGCATATGTCTCATGTTAAGTCGCATGCATTGTTTATTTATTTATTTTTGTCAAGCACGTATTAGATAACATATATACGGTAGGTTTCAAACATGGTTTGAATACATGAAATGAATACGAATAAAAGGGAACATTAGGACAGGGACAGTAGGCACACTGGTGTGCTTATGCACGCCCCTTAAAGACCTCTTAGGAATGGGGTGAGGTCAACAGTAGACAATCTGTTAAAGTTTTGGGGGTTTGGGAAAGAAATCACAATATCAAGTAGTGCATTCTGGGCATTGACAATTCTGTTACTGAAGTCGTATTTTTTGCAATCGAGTTTGGAGAGGTTTACCATAAGTTTGTATCTATTGTGTGCTCTTGTATTGTTTTGGTTGAAGCTGAAGCATTCATTGACAGGTAGGACATTGTAGCAGATAATTTTATGTACTATGCTTAGGTTGGATCGAAGATGGTGAAGTTCTAAGTTGTCTAAGCCCAAAATTTCAAGTCTGGTGGCATAAAGTATTCTGTTGTGAGAAACTTCATTTCTTTAACCCTGTTTTACAAATATTGCTTTAAAATTTCTGCCATTACCTTGTCCATTTCTAATCTACTTTCATATGGTACTAAAACTCTTTTCCTGTAACCTTCAACTGGGTGAAACAAGCGCATCACATACAACATTTTTTGAATCAAGGTATCTCAAAGGAGTTAATTAGAATGTGTCTAACATCTGTGACACATAACTAGTATGGGACTGAAAATTGGCAAATTTTATAAAACATTTTATGACATAAAATTATCAGAAAACAGTTTATGACAAAATACAAAATGTGATAAAACATGTTGATGTTTGACTATACAGTTTGAGACAGATACATCTCTGAATGTATCTCAACATTTCCAGTGAAGGCAGGACATTAGAAGTTCTGTCGTTGCTGAAGGCATTGAACATTTTTGTAAGGAAATATTTCTGAAAGGAATTGAACAATTTGTCTAGTACATTATAAAATTCCAAACATATTTTAAAAGAAAAAAAATCAGTCTTGTTAAGATATTTTAATAGGTTAATGTAGCATGGATTTTTTCTTAGAATGCTTGTGCTTGGTGCTGTTATAGCTCCATCAGGAAATCCAGATGCGTCAAAATGAGGCTTCACGGGAGACACGAAAGAAAGAAAAAATGGAAAGAGAACTGAAACAACTTCAGAATGAATTAGAGTTCAAAGTGGCTGATATAAAGACAATGCAGCAGGGTTTAAATAAAAGCAAGGAGGAGCTCCTGAAATGTGAACAGCAGCTGAAGGAACAAAAGGTATTTTTAAAGATTCTTATTAACAAACATTTTAAGATCTTAGACCAAGACCACCTTTAAAACATAATAGAAGGTTCTAACTTCAGAAAATAATAAATTGAATCATGGATAGAAAGATTTTAGAAATTTCAGTATTTCTATGTGTGTTCACCCAGGCTGGCTTTAGGATATGACAGTGGTGAAAAAATCAGTTGAAATTCTGCCCCCTCTTGTAAGCAGGTAATATTGTAAGATCTCAAAATGTTTAATATATATATATATACATATAATTTCCTAGTGTTTTTCTGTCCCAGACTTAAAAGTATCTTCTGAAATCTGTTGATTTTTTTCAGGCCATTTCCCCTGATGGTGCAAAAACCTTATAGGAGCATTTTTAGTCAGCAGAAAAAGAACTTTGGTAATTGTAACATAATTCTTTTTGAAGGATCTTTTTTTGGAAATTTCATGAGTCATTCAGGTGACAAAGAAAAATATTAATTCAGTAGAATTGTTTCAGTGAAACCAAACAGTTTATTTTCAAGAAAGGGAATCTGACCCATTGGAGAATGTTGATCCTTATATGCAAGGATCCATTTAAAAATTCTGGGTGATATCAGTAAGTCAGTTTTGATACTGTTGTTTTCAGGCATTGAATGACAATACAGTTAGTCCTTGACTTACAACCATTCATTTAATGATGTTTAGGAGTTGTGATGATGCTGAAAAAAGAGACTTATAAACTGCCCTCAAAATTATGACCCCTGTGGTCACATGATCATGATTTAGTCATGGTTTAGGCAACTTTACAACATCATGTGGTTTTACGTGTTTACAATTTGCAACTTTCCCAGCTGGTATCCAACAAACAAAATCAATGGGGAAAGCCAGATTCACTTAATGACTATGGTAAACATGGTCATAAAATGAACTCAGTTCATCTGATGACTCCTATAACAACTGCATGGCTTAGCAAGTGAAATTCCATTGAAATTGTGGTTATAAGTCGAGGACTACCTATATATTCCAATTACTATACTGTTCTGCATCTAAAACATACTGTGCATGGTCATTTTCAGTTTAAAACAGTAATGCTTGATAATCCAAATTCTTTCTTCACAAAAAGAAGACAATACCAGATGCAAGGTGAATGTATCTACCCCCCCACAAAATATGTTATATTTGTTTTAAACAGGTTGCACTTTAAAAAAAAAGAACTTTGATCATTTGAATTAGGAATGTTCATATTTGACAAGGAGAAGGGAAAATTGCATGTTACACTTTCTAAAGATTTACGGTTATTTTATATTTTAATATTATACTTTGTTGATATGCAAGTCTAGAGAATATGCATATTTATAATAAATAAAGTTTCAGGGCAAAAAAGGCTATTTTCAGTAAAGTTGGATTAATGACGAGAGGAAAAACTAGGAATGTGAGTACCATAAAATAAAATAAAATACTCTGCTGAGTCAATGCTCATTTAACTCTACCATCCCATTTCCCCCTATTGCTTAAATTGCCTATACAAATCTCACAATAAAATATGAGGGCAGTAACACTGAAATTCCCCCCTCCCCATTTCAGGAACCAAGATTTGATTCAACAGGTAGTGTTAAGCCATTCTGACTAGTAACGTGCCATGGCCCTGTCACTAATAATTTTTCTAGGTCTTTTTAAAATATTTGTGGCTATTATCATATGTTAAAATTTCTGATTACCTGCATCCTAATTGGGGCTGATGCAATTGGACCTGGGATCTATTTGCAATGATAAAGAAAGTCCTCTACTACTGAGCAATAAACCTTTTTTCATTAATGTAGGAGTAGCTAAAATTCATACCTCCTTTTAAATACTGCTAATTAAAACCATTTGGCTATCCTGTTAATTTATAATAATTACCAAAAATGTATACTTTCTCTCCCAGATGGCAAACTGTCATTACAATATTTATCCTTCAGCTGATTCTAGAAAAAGAATTATACCCACAGTGTTACTTGTTAGAAGCTCCATTCCTATTACAGCTGTCAAGCAATTATCACATATCTCATCTATTAGATTATTGTTATGATGATAAGTAGCATGTAATAACCAGACACAAACTGAGTTTACTGCAAAATCTGATTACAAAGAAATTAACTTCTTTATGCCATAATTTTGCAGATTCTGAATGAAAGAGCCACGAAAGAACTGGAACAATCTACAGCAAGAAATACCAAGCTTCAACTAGAGAATGAGCAACACAGTTTAGCCATTGAACAACTAATGCAGGAGAATCAGCAGAAAACCGCTGAACTGAGAGTAAGTTCAGGGCAATGTCCAGAATAATGCCAATTCTGAAATTATAATCCATTATGGTTTTTTAGTATTTGCTGCTCATATATTTCAATATTTGATATTTGGCACTAAGATTTTTATTGAAATTCAAAGAATAGGTTTAGAAAAACATGTGAGTGTGAAGAAAAGTTTTTCTTCTTTCTCTCCCCTGTAAGCTGTTGTTTACACAACAGAAATACGAATTCACAAAATGAATGTGTCTATTTTGATCTTGAATATAAGCATGTATAAGAATTGTTTCCATAACAGTGCATACTATTTTTTGTAATTTTCTCTTTAAATTACTGTGTCTTTTCTATTCCATGTTGGTCTTTAACCCTTTTCTTGTTTTTATTTGGTACTACCGTATTCCTTTTTTTTTGGGGATCTGAAATGTTCATGTCTGAAAACATTGGACAATCTTTTTCCAAAATGAAATTCATGATACTACCATTCATCAGTACTATTTTATCTAATCTAACCAAGAACGTCTACATATCAGCGCCTTTCCAATGGATAGTATTTGTTTGTTTAGATGTCGGGGGGGGGAAATTAACCTCTTTTGCTTGATTGGTTGATGAGTGTAAGGTGGGGATGGATTAAATTGAAGAGAGATTCCAGAAGCCTCCAATCTTGCTTCACTATAAATTATGGAGGATGATTCATATTTAGTTTCCTGCTGGTAGATATGCTTGGTGGGAAATAAAGGGAAGCTAAGGAAACCATGAAAACTATCCCATAACAGATCTATAAAGACAGCACTACTCTTCATTTTCATTGCTGAGGCATAGTAAAGATTGTCTAAGGAGGCAATACAAATATCAGGACATACTTTCTGTGGCCTCAGCGATGGAGAGAACATTAATATAGCCATTAGGAAATATACTCAATTTGTGATCAACTACGGTAGCATCCTAACATTTTTATAACAATTACTGTTATCAACTTAGTGTTCATCACAATTGTACATTTGTTTTCTCTAAGGAAAGGACTTTGTCAAATTTGATTCTGTTATTTTCAGCCCACTTTCTATTCTATCAAGAATATGTTTGTATTGGTATTTCATTGTCTAGGCTACTCAATATTTAATCCTGGAAAATATGTTCAAGTTAAAGTACTAACAGCATGGCCATCTGCCAATGTCCCTTTGGTGAAACATATTTTAAGGAGGTGCTGAAAGTTGTAGCATGAGTGTATATACACCTATTCAGCTTTGGATTTACATACAGGCATATGTTTAGGGGTCAATAGGATGGGGAAAATGTAGATATATAATTTGGCACATTATAAACTCATGCACCCAAAAAAGATGTCATTTCAATTTTTTAATGGTTGGTAGCATGATCTTATTAATGCCTCCCTCAGAAATGGGCCCTAGGTTAAATAAGATCTGTTGCAAGGTAGATATTTAGGACTGCATCCTGATTTGTCCAAGGCCTTTCTTTTACTGTAGTTATTTAATTCAGCAGAATATATGCTAGAGAAAGCTAAACAGAAAAAATAATGTCTAACAGTTATTTCCAGTTGTCCTTAGATAAGTATTGCTAGATGTAGTGACAAAGGTTTCCTGTGTCATGACGTCAGTCAGTTCAGGATTTTGTTTCTTTGTTTAAATAAGAAAAAAAACTGTGAAAATAAATTATGAGGGATGCAAGTTATGCCTTAGATATTTTTGGAAGTTTATTATAATATTGTGATTTAATATCATTTTTTAATTTTCCCAACTCTAAATGGATATGACATAATTTGTATTAATTGTTATCTCTCTGTTCTTATTCACTTGTCTTTCCTAGGCAAGAGAAGATGAAGTGTCTCAGATGCGTCAGGAGATTGGAAAGCTAAGCAAAATGAGAGAAGTAATGCAGCGAAAATTACGTGTTGTAGAGGACAACAAAACGCAGGCAGAATATGAAAGGGACACCCTTAAAAATCAGATAACTGGACTGGAAAAGGGTAAGAAACAATTATTTTTGTGTGCTTCTGCTCCAGTTTCTCTTTTTTACTTATTGAAATGTGAACATATGATGGCCTGATCTGGATTTCTTGCCTTCAGATAAAATCAATCCTTCCCATTAACAGCTTCTTAATATTTGCTTGTTTTAAATCACTTTTTATACACTGTTGCTTTTATTTTTTAGAAAACCTCCATTTCTACCTCCATTGATATCAACGCAATTTAAAATTTAAAATAACACAATGTAATTATGGTTTATTTCTCTTGTCTACAGACCCATTGAAGATGTTCATGTGAAGTGATCTCTAGAAAGACAGAAATAGGTTCTGAGTGGAAGGAGAACAGGCTTTGACTGAATTTGGCCAACATGAAGAGGCTTTGTGGGTTAATAACTCTAGGGAACTCTAGGGAAGTTACACTCCCCTACTCACAGGTTGTCTAGTTTGGGAGCTCTAGACTCACAGCTTCTATGCGAGGGCAGGTAACACCTGTGGCTAGGAAGCCTTTTGCCCCATTTTATATTTTGTTTATCAACAGCAACCTTTCTTAGATTGGAAAGCCCTACTCTCAGTCACTTAAGCCCTGATCATTCCTATTTGGGCTACTGTTGTGAACTCTACATGGGGCTGTCCTTAAAAAAACCACCTGGAGACCACAGCCAGTATAGAATATGATAGTCTGGGCAGAGATGGGCATGTTTTGATAAACTCAAGTGATACTGCTGCATTGATTACTAATTGGCTTCTGAATGCGATTCAAGGTATTAACTGCCATGACCATACATGGCTCCAGACTTGTTATCTGAAGGCACACCCTCTCCTGTGTGCATCTCCCACCATATTAAGTAGGGTCAATTCCCCATTTTTACAGGTTAGTGCCCTGGTATTCTTGGTGAGCATCCCAGCTCTTTGGACTGAAGATTCCTTGTGGCAAAGAAATGATCACTTACTGAAAAAAAAATGAAATAAAAAACTGGTGGTGAATGATGAGTTGAAAGAAATATATCAGAAGAGGGCAAGATGCCCCAGCCTTGAACAAAGGCACTCTACAGTGCAACATTTTGCTATGCTTGTAAATGGGGGAGGTTTTGGGAACATTGAAACAAGTGGTTTTTTATTTTGGAAAAATGAAACAATTCTATTACATTTCATTTTTCCATACAATTTAAGTACATAAATCATTTTTTCTTGTACTTTAGAACTGGAAGCTGCAAAAAAGCAAGCAGAGGTTGATAAGAAGGCTATAGATGAACTGGTGAGAGAAAGGGACATCCTGAACAAGGTATGTACATACATCTGATTCTGCAGTTCACCTGTCTTTATCTTCTGATCTTCTTTGTCTTTATCAGATTTTTAGCTGTTGTACTGTCACACAAATATTAAGCCCTCACATATTCGTACACAGAATAAAACTGCAAATGTTGCATAAATTGTTATGATTTTGAAGGCATTTATGATAGTGTTTCGTATAGATATGGAAATCATAGTGTCCATTTCATAGGGAACTGATGTTTATTTGCTGAAATATACTTGAGGAATTGACACAAGATTAAAAATCACCATGATAGTAGTTTAAAATGATGACATCGTGGAAGATACTAGGAAGCCTAGGAATGGTTTTATAATTAAGGGACAATATATTTTAATGTAGTACGACATAATTTTTTAGTTGGTATAAGATAATATGTTGGTGCTTTTATTGCTCCAGGTCTCAGTAACATGTAAATAATAACTTTCTTAGTGCAAACTGCTTACTTTCTTTTTTTCCCCTAGCCTTGATCCAAGATAGGATATCCGTTCCACTTCACCCTTTCCCCTCCTTTTCTTCTTATACTTCCCCCTCTTTACATTGGTTAATTTATCTTTTTATGAGTAGCAGAAGAAATCTCCCCCTCCCTTAGTAATGAAGGTCCATCTATCTAGGTACGATTTTTATTTCTTACCCAAAGATATTCTCCTTTATGCCACAACCTTTATTTTTTGACGCAAGTAAATGATATTCTCCTTCCAATAGAAAGGAATATATACCGTATTTTTTGGTCTATAAGACGCACTTCCCACCCCCAAAAGTGGGTAGGGAATGTCTGTGCTTCTTATAGAGCAAATGTTGCCGAAATCCTGTCCACCCTCCGGCCCCCACCCTTCAGTCTCTGCCTCCCAACAATTTGCTTCCTTGCAGAAAACAGCCAACAGCCTGGTCAGCTTCAGCACAGCCTGATTTAGCACGAGTAGCTGATTGGCGGTTGGATTGACCTCCCAGAAGACCGCCAATCAGCTGTTCCAGGCTGCGGAAATCGTCGCCATTGCTGCCCATCACCGCCTAGTGCCGCCACCACGCGCCCCATTTTTGGCCTCTGCACATCCCGTTTTCGGCCTGTTCCAGGCAGCAGGGATCGCTGTTGCCCATTGCCACTGATCACTGAGTCTGCCACGGCCATTTGGCGATGATAGGTGGCAGCGATCCCTGCTGCCTGGAACGGGCCGAAAATGGGAAGCCCGGAGGCCGAAAATGGGACATGCGGAGGTTGAAAATGGGGCGTGCAGAGGCAAAAATTGGGGTGTGTGGAGGCAGCGATAGGTGGTGGTGGTGATGGGTGGTGATGGTGGCGATGGGTGGCGGCGATCCCCGCAGCCTGGAACAGCTGATCAGTGGAATTCTGGGAGGCCAATCCAACTGCCAATCAGCTGTTTGTGTTAAATGAGTCTGTGCTGAAGCTCACCAGGCTGTTTGCTGTTTGCTGCAAGGAGGCAAATTGCTGGGAGGCAGAGGCAGAGTTTTGTTCTTGTTTTCCTCCCCAAAAGCTAGATGTGTCTTATGGTCCAGAGCGTCTTATAGTGCGAAAAATATGGTATAGCTCAAGGTAACACTGTGGAGACATTTGGTGATTTTACCTACATAACTGATGTAACCTAGGTAACTGATTAAGTTATTTAGTTGGATATTGAAACATCTGCAAGCAATCAACCATGATCAAAGAACACTAAGGATTCCACATGGAATGATAATTTTTTTCTGTTTTAAATAGTTTTAAAGTTTCATTTCTACACATTTATCATGTTTACTGATTCTACAGTATATTCAGGCTGTTTCAGAGATACGTGTATTTTGTAAGAATAGATCTCTGTATGAGAACCAGTTTGTTACAGCAGTTAAAGCAATTAAAAGCATTGGTCTAGAAACTATACAGTGCTTAGTTTGATTCTGAGTATCTGGCATTATTAGTCTTCACTGCATGGATTTTTTTTTATAGAATTTACTGAAGGCTGCTAGTGTCACTCAAAAACAGATGAACCTTGTTAAGCTCCATGAACAGTCCAAGAAAAACCTAGAAGAAGAAATTCAGAATTATAAAGATGAAGCTCAGAAACAGAGGAAGATTATATTTCAGATGGAGAAAGAAAGAGATCGTTACATTAATGAAGCTAGTGATCTTACACAGAAGGTAGGAGAAAGGTTTTTTGAAAGATACACTTAATTCCGTGATTGTGAATGTGGACTTTATTTCATTAATTTCAATGCTCTTTAGAACAAAAGAACTTTTAATAAAATTCCTCTGTGTCATTCATATAACTTCTTACTTAAATATCTGTAGATAATAATCTGAAAAAAAGGGGGGTGGGTCGAAAACCATTTCTAAACTGGCCTTCCTAACTTGATGTTCTCTAAGTATGGTGAAACTACAGGGCTGTGCTGAATGGGAGTAAATTAAAATTAATAAAAGAAAATTATACTTCGTATCTTGAGATAGAAAACTATTGGAAGACTAGACTGAATATTTGAGTATTTCTAAGGAAGAGATTATGAGAAGGCTGTATGGGATTTTGTTAATTAGCAGATGTGTAGGAATGGAAAATTAAAATGAGAGGTTCCAGAATAACTAGGACGTATCGTGAAGTCTATTCTCTTCAACACACAAGTATTTAACAGGCTAAACTAACTTTCTGCATGAATGGATTACAGTGCCATCGAAATGCTTATTAACAAAAACTTTGTTAGTTATCCTATTAATGCCAAGCATATTTTTGTAGCTCATTATGAAGCTGTTTTGCCCCCCTTTTTATGCCACTAAAAACACGATTTATCAACCGAAAAGTACCCTAGTACCATTCAAAAATAGCGATATTCTAAACATTTCTTGCTTTCTAGATAGTGCTCCTCTATGCTGTTAGGACAAATAAGGTGTAAGAGTAAGTTGGTCTCTCCTTGTGGAAAACATGGGCCTCCAACTCTTTCTTTATAGCTCCTAATTCCTTTCTTTATAGCTTTTGCCATTTCATTTCTACCCACCATGAAATTAATTCACTAAAGGGCTAGCCATGCCCTTTCAAATATCAGCTGCAAGACACCCAGCCTGTTTCAAAACCTCTGCAATTGCTCTCTCAGCCGATTATATTTCATCCCACAACTTCTTTTTCTCTACTAGCCAAGTATGGGTTACTGATTACATTGTATATAATCAGATATTTCTGGCCAACTGCTTAAGAGCTTGTTGTGTGACACGAGAAATTGAAAGGAAGAGAAAGGAAGCTAAAAATATAATTTTTTTCTTTATGGGGAGGATTAGTTAGGTGCTAATATTCTATCTCCTCCTCTTTGCTCAGCTGAATAGCTTCCCTTTAGAACTACTTATTTGATAGGTAGAGAGAATGGACTGAGGCAGAGGTGGGTTCCTACCGGTTCGGACTGGTTCTATGGAACTATTATTAACTTGGCGGCCTGGTTTACTGAAATCGGCAGCGACCCGGGCCTGCCATACCCCCGAGTCATCTTGTTTTTTGCTTCTGCACATGCACAGAAGCTTTTTTTAAGCGGCAGTAACAGGATTCAGAACCCACCTCTGAACTGAGGAGGGGAACAATAGCTAAACGGTGGGATGAGAGAAGGACAGAAAGGTGGCATATGATTTCATTGGCTGGTCAGTTTTGTATTAAAAAAATATCTATATGTGTGTTCTGTCCAAATATAGTGAGTTCACAATCATAACAATTATCCAGGCAAATATGTGATATGTGATTTAAAACAAATATATCAATGGAAGCTTTGACTAAACCATTTTTGCTGGAAAAAAACAGTATTCTATCATTTAATTTTATATTTCTCAAATCACGTTTTCATTAGGCATACCATTATATATATTTAAATTAGAAGAGTTAGTATTTAATGATTCTTGACAGATTCAGCATGAAAAAGAAATTAAAAGGACATAATATCAAAGACTTTCTGAATCAGAGAATGTCCAATGAATACAACAACAAATTATTGTATTTGTTTCACTTTGTTTTCTTTTTTGATACTTTTCTCATCAGCACACTAATTGCTGTCAAATATAGTTTGAAATATAGGATTTCCTAGAAATTAGCAGAGAAACTAATGTAGATCAGATGTAATGTAGAGATAAGAGAAACACTATAGTGGATGATAACTTGTTCAGACTACATAATTACATAATTAATGTACAGTAATTTTGCTAATAAGAGATTATTTGAGAGAGATAGTGACCACTTAAATATATACTTCCTTTTGAGGTAACCAAAAAGAAATCATCTTCTGCTGACTTCATTTTCAAAGAAACTAGTCATTTAAATTCCCTTTTTGGGGTGGGTGGGTTATTTTAACACTGTGATTTGTGAATATTATATAATGTGCAAAATGATTCCCAAGGGTTATTATGAAAGAAATAACTATGACTATGCTTATTTTTCCTTTTCAGACACAGTGGGTTGGTAATATGATGATAGCTGTTTTTAACCAAAATGACAGTCTGTCCACTGCATAAGATTAGTCCTCAAAATAAAGGATATTTAATATATAACTAATGTATGGAAAAGAAGACACAATTCCTTATTATCTAGATGGGACCACATGACAGTCTTTTTAGATGTGAATAACAAGTATTACCTCAAAAGTGCTTATTACAATATACTTTCAGTTATTAACATACATTTAGATAGTACAGATTTAATTCTGGAATAGAAACAAATTGAGTTTGGGCCATGACAAATTCATTTGAAAAGTAGTAACTCATGTCAGATGCTATACATATAATTATACATTGGTTCACAGTAATTGAGACCTTAATGAATTTTTGCTCAAATATGCAGCCCCTTTACTTCTTGCTTACACATAGATAATATTTTGGTTAACTATGTGTTTTGGAAATTAAGTTTACCAAACAAATCAATTTGTTTGCTTGACAACATAGTGTCTTTATTGTGACAATTTAGGAAATATTGGTTAATAAGAGACTTCTTGGTTTCATTCTAGCTTGTAGCTAAAGGTGCTATTTTTGCAGGGAGAGCTATTTGTTTCTATCTTCCTTTATTTTGAAACAGTTCTATGAATGTTATGGAATAAAATATTATCCCACTGCAAATATAACTTGTAACAAAACCTTACCATGAAGGAGAAATCACTCTACAAAAGCAAAGTGAGAAAATGTCTTCCAACCTATTCAATATCTCACATGCAGTGAAGATAGCTGCCGTTGTGTCCAAGAAAAGAAGAGTTGAATATTGTTAAGGGAAATACATATTTTCACGAAGTCAGCAAGCAACTCTTGAGGCATTAGATTAAAATTATGTAGTTCTGTGTTTATACAAAAATGACAGCCAAGAGATTTTCCAGCTTTGTAATATAACAACCCCTTAAAGCAACAAATTAGCTTATGTGTCACTATATTTTTCTCATGAAATAAAAATGCTTATTTTCCTTAAAAACCAACAGCAGGAATAACATTAATAACAACAACAGGAACAACAAATGGGTTAAAATTTGAAATACAAATAGTTATGTTGCAGGAAGAATGGCTTATTTTAGGTTTACAGTAAGATATGCTATGTATATACATTTTCATTCTTGTTTTCTTTTCCTTTCCTTTTCTTTCTTTATAAATTAATGGATTTTAAGTTGGAAAATGATAAGACAAACATCCATAGTATTTGTTTCTGTGTTTAAATTGTAGAGTCAGTAGCTTCGTTCTATAAAAGAAATGTGTAAATAAAATTCATCCTCAAGCCAAGTCTTCCTTATTGGGCACAAAAGTGTAAAGATATTGAATTTGAAATGTTGACACTGGGTTCAATTTCCTAAGGGTTTACTGGGAATGGGCCACTCATTCACAGTCCAAGCTATCCAATATTGCTGTATTGATAACATGATGGGAAGCTGTTACAAAAATCTACTTTATTCATAGCACATTCTATATACAGGTGGTGTTAATTTTATGATTTCTGTAACAGGTCCTTCATCACATGGAAGATATCAAACTACGGGAAATGCAGATTTTTGACTACAAAAAGAAGATAGCAGAGTCAGAAACAAAATTAAAACAGCAACAAAATCTGTATGAAGCTGTGAGATCAGATAGAAACCTCTATAGTAAAAACTTAATTGAAGCTCAGGTACCAAAAAGCACTTTTGTTGGCTTCTTTCTCCTAATTTTGGTTTGAGATAATATTCTTGAATGAAGTTCAATGCTAATGTGATATTTTCCACATTTTTGTTTTTCTTAATTATACTAGTATTTTGGTTATTGGCCCAAGGCTGCAATGTCTCCAGTTTTCATTAGACTTGTTTAACTGGTATTAGTGATAACTAATGCATATTATCATGCTACCCAATTGTATGTCTTTACATAAAAAGATTTCTTGTTTTATGTCATATTCTTAGATATTACATATCCGATTTCTCTAAAACAAAGATTTCTTCACAAAGACACAGGTTTGCTGTCCAAATATAACCAAGAATTTAAGGAAATTTGTTTTCCAAAGCCTTGTATTTATTTCACTAAAAGTTAGCTATCTTAATAGGTGCTGGAAATTTTTTTACCATTCTATTCAAAAGTAAAACTACATCCATTTCTGATTTTCCTATATAACTTGTGAGTTATTTTCTTACTCAGTAAAGAATCCTGATAAGATGAAACTGATTACTGGTCTTATCTTCCATTATCTATTTTTGCTGAATGCAATGCTCTGAAAATGATAGATTTCTGAACTGAATTAGACATCATAGAAAAATAAAGATGAAATCTTAGGCAATTCAGGTAGCTGAAAATCATCTTCATCATTATCATTAAGCAAAAAAAGTACTTTTTTTCCTCAGCTCCTGTATTTTTCTAGCAGTCATGCTTCTCTTGGTTGATATTACAATAGAAGCCATGGAGGCAGTTATTTTTATGCAGGTATTGCAAGGAGTAATAAAATCATTTATAAAGAAAGTTAGCAACTGCCAACCATAACATACAATCCCTATTTAAATTAGAAGCAAGTTTCAATTTTTATATCTCTCCTACCTGTGTGGTGCAATGGGTTGTCAGCATACATTGGGGACAGGAGGAATGGTGCTCACCTGTACTTTCTTGTGGTAATGAATTGGTCTGGTGCCAAAGCTGTTTGCCTTTGACCTTGTCAGCTCTACCCCCTTGACATACTTCCAGATTGCTATTGCATCTGCCATATTTTCTTTAAATTAAAGCCATGGGTACTGCATGGAATTTTACAGATACAGATTTTTATAGATGATAGAGTTAAGAGTCTACTTATTGTAAAATATATACAGCATTTTAGAAGATTGGTTATCATTTGTCATTCTTACATAGTAGTTATTTTAAAAATGTTTTATTTTTACATAAAATGTATTTTGAGTAATACTAATCTCATTTTACGAGGCTGAATAGTTGACTTGTTGCTATTCATTTTAAAGAGAGGTTTCTTTGTAAGTGATAACAAGTGTAAATGAAAGCCCTGGTATTAGTTTGCTTCAGCCTTAAGCTCTATTTAAACATTTATTTTTTTCAAAGTTTATGGGAAAGGAAAAGTTTCAAGCCATACTCTATATTTACTGGGGGGGGGGACGACTGATAACTAACACTTAAGTTTTTATCAGGTACTACACAAACTAAGCACACCAGGTGCTTTTATAAAACCTGTTCCTTCTCTTTTCTCATTGACATCTTCGTAAATAGGCAGAGATGTGGCTAGTATTAGAAAATTTTAACATTCAGGTTTACCTGTGTTTATACAAAGTAATGAGCATTGACTTTCTGCAATTAGGATGAAATCAATGAAATGAGAAAGAAGTTAAAGATTATGACACACCAGGTTGATCAGCTGAAAGAAGAGATTTCTGTCAAGGAGGCAGCCCTTGTGAAAGTGCATCTGGATCACCAGCGGATAGAAAAAGAAAAAGAAGCCTTAAAGGTAAGGTACTTTCAACAGAAAAAGTACACCTAAGCTCCCTAGAAATAAAGGATAATTTTAGATGATGTGGCCTCCTTGTGAGTATGTTTCTTGGATCACTTGCCCTACTCTGTACCTGCACATGGTATATTACCGTGTGTCTTAGGATCTTCTCCCTTTTATTTATTTAATGTATTCATTTATTTTGTCAAGCATATGCAAAATAACAGATAAAAGTATAAACATGATTTTGAATAGATGAAAAGGATTGGATATGAGTTGTTCCTATTTACAAAGACTGAACCGAATAATGTGTTAAAGAGATTGGCTTTAACGGTATCATCATTACAGTGTTAGTTGTTTGGTCCTTTTAGGGTTGGTAAAAGGTAAAGAAGCTGGATTCTCTAGCTGCCTGAGACTTGTTATATCAATGATGGAGAAGGCATTCAGAGCTTCAGATTGCACAAAACCTGTTTTAACTAGACGGCAAGACTGCATTATCCATATGGAGTCATCTGCCAGCAATTTGACAGCAGCTTGATTTCTCTTCTCTTTTATTGCTTTATCAGTAATAAAAATGTCTGTGGTCTGCTGTCATTTAGTGACTGGCTTAAAGTTACATACTTTGATATGAATGGAATTTCTGCTGAATACCTAAAACATTGCACTGTCAAATTAGTAAGTTTAGGTCTGCATTGATCGCAGGATTCTTGGAAGTTTAAGAATAGCTGTTTACTGTGGCAAAATTTTATTGAGAATAAAGTCAGTGAAATTTACCTTGACACAGATTCAAGTGCTGGAGCAGGTGATAGAGATGTAATCTCAGAAATTGATTATATTTTGGATTACCTTCTTTTCTTGTAGATATCAAATTGTAAATTGGAGTCTGGTCTAAGATAGGATATAAATTGACTTAATCTTCACATAATTATGCATGTAGCAGAATGACTGGAGAAATGAGGGCTATGTTTAATACCACATTTGTCCCCTCTACATTGTTAAATATTTTAAAATGAGACTAGTCCCCTGGTTAAGGGAAGTAATCTATGCCTCCTTCTCCTTGTCTACAAACAGTAGTTATAAGACCCCATTCTTCATCTGTATACTGCATACCTTTAGTTGCTATAGTCCAACAATATAACAACAACTTGAAAAAATGACCCTGACTCCTGCCATTATTATCATCTTTTTCTAAAAGTACTGACATCCTTCTGAATATATTATTTAGAGATCAAATAATGTTTTATTATCATAACTAGCTTTCTGTATGATTTGTTAATTTAAAATAAATGTTATGGTTATAATTTTACAAATAACACCAGTCACTATTTTATTATATTTTTATTGGCAACAATTCTGGCTAGGTTTGAATTGTAAAGGTATTGGTGGATTATTTCTCCATACAATGAATAATTGAGTGTGTATGATTAACATTTTCTTTGTATTTATTACATATTGACCTTAAATCACATATGTTTCTTTTCAGTATGACATGCAGTGCAACATTTATTCTTTCTACATTTGTGTAGTAAATCTCATTTGTTCTTGAGAATCAGCTAATTGAATCAAATAAACCAGGAGAAGTCAAATAAGTGTATGAGATTGTGTCTTTAACAGTCTTAAATTTCAAGATTTATGAAGTGGAAAGATGTTATAAATACAATTTATTTTCCTCTTTCTTTTGTTTCTGTCAGGGTGAACTGCTTAAAATGAGACAACAGGCTCTGGAGACAAAGCATTTTATTGAAAAACAAGAGGAAGAAGAAAGAAAGCTCTTGAAAATTATTTCGGAAGCTGATGCAGAAAGATTAAGACAAAAGAAAGAATTAGATCAAGTAGGTTACAACAACAACATTTTTAAATGTTCAATATAACTTAGGTGGAGAGTATATCACTAACCCACTGAATGAAATCTATGGGATGTTGAAATAACATACTAAGTCTAATTGAAAGTCTAGCCCTCTGAACAAACAACAATTGGCAATACATTCCCAATAGTGTATTGATGATATGTAATATTTTGAAGCTGTATGTTTTTGCCAGTGAAGATGTTTTATTATGAATAGTAAAATTATGTCTTGCTCGGTATTATTTGTAGGTTATTAGCGAAAGGGACATTCTGGGGAGCCAATTAGTTCGTCGTAATGATGAATTGGCTCTTCTGTATGAGAAGATAAAAATTCAGCAATCAATTCTCAACAAGGGAGAAACGCAGTATCGACAAAGAATAGAAGATATCCGATTACTTAAGTTGGAGATAAAAAAACTTCGGCGGGAAAAGGCGATACTTGGCAAGAGTGTGGCTAATGTGGAAGAACTAAGGTAGAAACAGTGTGTGTACTTACCTGGCATAATGCCAGGAATTGTTTCTTTTCACATATCACAAACATTTATTTTATTTATTTATTTTATTTATTTGTCAAGAATGTATAACTTAACAGATATAAATATAAACATGATTATGAATACAGGAAGTGGATATGAATAAATGAGGACAGTAGGACAGGAATGGTAGGCACGTTGGTGCGCTTATGTTTACAGACCTCTTAGGAATGGGGTGAGGTCAACAGTAAGGTTAAAGTTTTGGGGGTTTGGGGATGAAACCACAGAGTCAGGTAGTGCATTCCAGGCATTGATCACTCTGTTGTTGAAGTCGTATTTTGTGCAATCAAATTTGGAGCGGTTTATCTTAAGTTTGTATCTATTGTATTTGTATTGTCATATCAGCTACAGTATGTTAGAAAAGGATTTGCTTTGAGTAACTTCATATAATATAGATTATATTAAAACAAACCAGTAGGTAGTGTACAGAGTATGGAAGATGAACTTGGTAGAGATATAAAGAATCTGTTGCTTAAGCAAACGGCTTAAATATTTTTTAAGGCCAGAACACCCAGATAATATTTGGAAGCAGCTCAGACAGACACCTCTCTAATTCACTGAAGTATAAGAAATATGAGGAGGTACAGTAAATCAGAGTTGTGGGATTCTGTTATTATAGCTGATTCAATAAAAGTAGTTTTAATCTTCTGTTAAGAGTTATTTTTATGGTCTGGTCTACCTAGCAGGGTTGACAACTAGTCATGAAAAAGCAATAATGATTTAAGATAAAATTTCTGATACAAACTACACTAATTTCAAATATTATCTTTTGTTTATATGTCTGGCAAATAAACTTGATAAACAGCAACAGGAAGGTATTTCAATTCAGTGAATTACTTAGATCTGGCGCCCTGAACTCCCAGACTGCGGCCCATTTCCAGGCCTTGAACCATTCAGAATGGGCTGCAGAAGTGGCAGGCCAGTGCGTGCGAATCTCCACTTGTACTCACAAAAGCCAGGGTTAGGGGGAGAATAGCAAGTAAAGTATTCCCTGGAAGATAATTGGTACAGTAGTAAAAAAAAACTACCAAGCCATTGCGCAAAGTAGAAAGTGGGGTTAAGGTACATCGGGAAAGAAAGTTTGAGTTGTACTCTATGAGCATAGCTATTTTACTACAAAATCCCAAATAATATCTGCAGATTTCAATATGTTTTCTTTTACCATTTTGTATTTCATTTGTTTTTAAAATCAGAGTGCCAGTACCCCATTGCTTAATTTAGAAAACTTATGTATATATTACAGAATTACAGAGTTGGGTTTCTGACATATTTTTACTGATCCTCATATGTTGTATCTGATATCATTTGTAGAAGTTTCAATTACTGAAATAAAGTAATTTTACTAATTATTATAAATGAGTTTTATTATACTATTTTCAGATTATCTACTTTTCTCTTGAGAGAAGATGTGGCGAATTTTATTTATATAATGACATTTACTATAATATTTGGCAAGAAGCAAATAGGGAATCTGAAAATAGTATAATAAAACTTATATACCGTAAACTCATTTATAATAATTGGTAAAATTATTTTATTTCATTAATTGAAACTTCTACAAAATATATCAGATGCAACATCTCAGGATCAGTAAAAATATGTCAGAAAGCATGAGAGTTAACGATGATTGTACAAATATCTTTTAGCAGAAGAGAGAGCTAAACAAGTTTTTAAATATGAGCTCGTTAACCGAGTTCATGATACTTACATTGAATCTGTTTTGAAGGCAAGAAGTTTATCATATGCAGAAGGAGTTATTGAAGGAACGGACACGCTGTAGAGCCTTGGAAGAAGAGCTGGAAAACCCAATGAATGTTCATAGATGGAGAAAATTAGAGGTATAATTAAATCTGAAATTCCCTTGAATTGATAATTGGTTAAAGAATAGAAAAGGAGAATATAAGATATTTTAAAAATGGATCTTCCAATAGTCTGTTCTGAGCTTGGATATTTTTCTGTTCAAATTCTAAATATATTCCATATGAAGGCTTCACAATTGCCTTTTGTGGAAGCGATTTAGACCTGATAGTCCAACCTAAGAACTAGAAATTTCATGTGAGCTGTCACCAACTACTTATACAAACTTGTCTTTTCTGCCCAATCTTACTTATGACAAGTCATAAATAACACAATTAAAGTTTTGTTATTTATACTTTAACAAGTTTTATTATATTGGTGTGGAAAGTATCTACACCAATACTATTATACAGGAAGTCATAGAAGTTGCAAATAACCAGGGAAAATATTCCTCTTGTATAGGCCAGTGACCCAAGTACTTATGAGTTGATACAGAAGATACATGCACTTCAGAAACGACTTATCAGCAAAACCGAAGAAGTTGTTGAAAAAGAATTACTTCTCCAGGTACATTTGACATTGAATGTATTCAATATGCCCTTCGCTATTGCTTGTGATTCTATTCCAGATTATAGAAGGCAATTTTCTTCAGTAAATGTACTTACGGTTTGTATATGTTTGTATTATATATTAATAGTATCCACACACTATAACTAATAGCCTTTCAGTAATTTTATTGAGGATTATATTAAACAAGTAAAACTAATATAATTATGTGTTCATCTCCAGCAACTGTAGTCAACATCAATAACTTATCACTGTCTCTTAAAAGTCAACCAAATATTTCTTCATTTCAAACCTCACCCAATTTTCCATAAGTCCATCTCTAAATCTTCAGAGTATCTTAATAATAATCAAAAGTCCAGCAAGGATTATAAAAATAACCACTTAGTATTTTATATTATCTCCATTTTCATTTACAAAATTTCCCCTAATCCCTTTTTCAAATAGTAAAAGTTCATGCCTCTGTAAACCGCTTAGAGAGTGCTGTAAAGAAGCGGTATATAAGTCTAAGTGCTATTGCTAAGTGCTATTGTCAAACAAACAAACTAAAAAAGCAGTCAGTACAGTATCAAAAGAGTTAAATGGATTGTTGATTTTACCTTGGTATGATCTGTTTCTTGCTGCCATTTTGTAGATTATTTGGGGATTTGCTTTGATGTTTTGAATAGTTCTATTGCTATTTTATTCAGACTCTCTGAGTAAGAGATGAAAATTTAGCATATTTCTTGCTGTATCTCTATGATGACTCATTATTACAGTTCTTAATGCAACTTTTTAACTTTAATCAATAAAGTGAAATTTGTTTCTTTCATCGGGAAGGCAGTATTGATGGAATATAGTTTTGTCTCATACATCCTTTCTCAAATTCAAAAACTACCTGAATATATGTGTTAACAGAGCATATTGTTGGTGAAACATTTCAGTGACTGCCTAACTAGATTGTTTTGTTTGTTTCATTAGACAAGGACCTAGGATGGTAAGGGGGAGTAATCCAATGTTTTTTTTTCTTGTAGTTACAACCAGTAAAATGAATCTGAATGCAATTAAATGCATTATAGAACTATAAATGAACAGAGAGGCATTTGCAATTTATGTTAAATAGTGCAAAACCATTAAAAACGTGGATCACTTCCAATGATTAAAAAGCGGTTTGATTTTAGGAACAAGAAAACTGGAGATCTCTGCCCTATACAGGCATTCTAAAAATCACATTCTGATTTTCAGAAATGTGTAACAGAATAGCAACTGCAGATATGCCCTGAAAAGCAGAACCAAGTGTAAAATTTTTAAGGTATATAGGGAAACTTACTAAGACTTCTCTCAGGATTTCAAATCTGAGTATATATAGTATATATATATATTTGTTTTTTGAGGTTTTCACGGGTGCCTGTATGTAGGTATTTTGTTGTTCGGGTTCTTTCCTGT
>JANHFT010002564.1:61360-80050 GCA_032467955.1 Pseudoxenodon macrops
CTTAAGATACAGAAGGATCTTGACAGACTTGAACATTGGACGCTATCTAACAAAATGAAATTCAATGGTGAAAAAAGCAAGGTTCAACATTTAGGCAAGAAAAACAAAATGCACAGGTATAGTAGATGTGGTACCTTGCTCAATAGTGGTGACTGTGAGAGGGATCCTTGATTTCTAGTGAACAATGACTTAAATATGAGCCAGTAGTGTGCAGCAGCTTCCCAAAAAGCCAACACAGTTCTAGGCTGCATAAACAGAGGGATAGAATCAAGATCATGTGAAGTGTTAATTCCACTTTATAATGCCTTGGTAAGGCCACACTTCAGTTTTGGTCGCCACGATATAAAAAAGGTATTGAGACTCTAGAAAGAGTGCAGAGAAGAGCAACAAAGATGATTAGGGGGCTCAAGGATAAAACATATAAAGAACAGTTGCTGGAACTGGGTATGTCTAGTCTGATGAAAAGAAGGACTAAGGGTGACATGATAACAGTGTTCCAATATCTCAGGGGTTGCCACAAAGAAGAGGGAATCAAACTATTCTTCAAAGCACCTGAGGGTAGGACAAGAAACAATTAATGGAAACTAATCAAGGAGAGAAGCAACTTAGAACTAAGGAGAAATTTCCTGACAGAACAATTAATCAGTGGAATGACTTGCCTCCAGGAGTTGTGAATGCTCCAACACTGGAAGTTTTAAGAAGATGTTAGATAACCATTTGTCTGAAGTGGTGTAGGGGTTCCTGCCTAAGCAGGGGGTTGGATTAGAAGACTTCCAAGGTCCCTTCCAACTCTGTTATTCTTATCTATTCCTGCAAAGCCTCTGTTAACTGGAATACTTTAGCCAACAACACTTGGTTTTTTAGCAGCATCTGCACAATGGACATGGCTAGAGGTGAACAGGTGCCAAAACCAGCAACTGAAAATCTCGGATGAAGCATCGGTGCTGACATCATGTCTTGTGTCTGGAGGCTGTGGGAGCTTGAAAGAGGAACAACAGGCTTCAGCTCAACTCTGGCTGAGTGGCTTTAGGTTTTGGGGTCACCTGGATCTTGAGACTTACTTTATTTAGCTCTTGATGGGGTGGAGCTTCCCCAGACAACCCAGTGTACAGTTTGAGAATTCTTCTGTATTCAAAAGTCCTGCTTGATAAAAAATGTAATAATTGTTGAAGGCCTTTCCACAACTTCAGGTTAAGTGCCAATTGTGCCCATTCCAGGATCAGGTTATCTTATTTTAGTCATCTCCTGCATGGACTACCGTAATGTGGATTGGCCCACTCCTCAATATTCTATTTTTGACAAAATATATTCTATGATTTCATGTACTGTTCTGGGTTTCTATGTCCTACTAAAGTTTTAACTGAATCCACACATCCTGATAAGCCATCCTGATAAGCAATTTAAGAAATGGATTGTAGTTTACCAACCAGAATGGCTAACTTCATCCAACATATTTACTATGTTCTACAAGCTCTATAACATTTATTGAGTTGGAAAATGTAGAATTTTGCTTAGTGCAACTTTCCTGCATAATTTTCTCTAACTTTGGGCAGAGAGGAAGGTAGGCAGGAAATCCCTGTAATCTCCTCATCCCCATTGTTAATGTAAGCTGCTTTTCATTGTGCACCTACAGAATTGCAAAAATCTATACAATATTTATTTGTAAGCCTGCATTAAAAATGCATAGCTGCGTAGTTGCATGTGTATTTACCAGGTTAATAAAAATAAATCTAAAATGGAATATGCTACCCTACTTTTTTCAAAGTGCGTTGCTTTACAGTGGCTTGTGCTGACATTATAAAAACAAATGCATTAGAAATGACCACCCTTTGTTACACAAAAACAACATTATGCACTAGAGCGAGACACTTGATCACATTACAGATATAGCAGATACGGTGCCTAATTCATTACTGTGTACTCATCAAGCAATAATTGAGTTTGGAAAGCATAACTACAGTGGCGTCTCAAAGCTCTGAGGCAACCTTGCTTATGTTTCTAATTTCTTGAATTTCCCAGTATCAGGGCTTTTTGTTTTTGCCACCAAGGGTGAATGATTAGCACTAGAGGTACTTCACTTGCTTGTTTGGAACATGTGTTCATTTGTATACTATTATTAAACTACGTTAGTGAACAGTAACTAACAAAGTAACTTTGTAAGGATAGTTAGGAAACTGTCCCAGTAAATTGAATTATATTAGCTGTTTGAAAAAACACTATACACATTGAAAAAGCAGTTTCCCTTTTAAAATTTGATCTTATCCCTAACTGGCTAAAAGTCTGGCTTATTTAACTATATGTTCAGATTAACACAGATGAAATCATAAAACCTTGTGGATACCTGTCATTTTAAAGACAAGAGCTGTGGTGTCGCAGTGGTTAAAATGCAGTATTGTAGGCTACTTCTGCTGCCTGCCGGCTGCCTGCAGTATCGCAGTTCGATTTTCACCGGCTCAAGGTTGATTCAGCCTTCCATCCTTTCGAGGTTGGTAAAATGACCCAGATTGTCGGGGATAATATGGTGACTTTGTAAACTGCTTAGAGAAGGATGTAAAGCACTGTGAAGGAGTATATAAGTCTAAGTGCTATTGCTATCAGAAAAGGTTTAGCTAAAAGAAAATGCAAAAAGTAGTCTTCATTAAGAAATAGATTGTGTAATCCTTGATATACTAAAAAGTCATATATAGACCTAATAGTATAGGGGTCCCTAACCCCTGGCCATGGCCTACTACTGGGCCTTGAGCTATTCAGAACAAGGCTGCAGAAGTGGTGGGTGAGAGTATGCGCATCCCCACTTGCATGAGCAGCGGGCGAGTGTATGTGCTCCATTTGTGTAAACAGTATGCCTGCGTGCCCACTGCGCATGCAAATGGAGCTGTGCCCATGCGCAATTGCCTGCCACTCGTGCAGAATCATCCCCTCTTCCTCCCCCTTCCGGTACACAAAACCGGAAAGGTTAGGAAACTCTGCAATAATATTTTTCTCTTTTAAAAATGTACACGACATCCTGTGGTCATAAATTGTTTAGGCATAAGAAAGCTCATGTAAAATTAAAGTAAATATTACTGAAAATATTTCAATATGACAGTGTAAATATCAATTTTATGGGTGGTAATTTCAGAAGTTAGCATTTTATCTTCATGGCTGAATCTGAATCTCAAACCCAAATGTTTATTGTGCTTATTCATTCAGTTTGATTATACAAGAATAGAATATATCCTTTAGTGTTGGCTAAAATTCAAATTTTTGTAGAAGTCATATTTTTAATCCGTGTGGAAATATTATAATCTATATGTTTATAGGAAGTCCTAAATTTATGAGCACCTGTTTAGCAATTTTTGAATTATGATAATGCTAAATGAAGAGATTTACAACTGGTCTTTGTTGCAGGACACATGCAATTATTTGATCGTAGTCTGGGAGCTTGGCAGTTGCATTTACAACCAGTTTCCAAACACCCCTGCAATCATGTGATTGCCATTTGGAATCTTCCTTGCCAGCTTCTCCAGAAAGTCAGTTGTCAAATGTGCACCTCTGTGCACCCACCTTGACTTGGTACACCCGTGCACCCCTGCACATTCTTCCTGACCTGTACCAGACCCCAGCACAATATTCCCAACTCATGCAGCGCTTCTTGCACACCTCTACACATCCCTGTGCATCCTTCCTGACCTGTGCCACACTCCCATGCACCCTTCCTGATCTGTGCCGCATCCTGTGCACACTCCCCAAACTGCACACCTCTCATGAACCCTCTGAACCCACTCCCAAGTCTTCCCCTCACCGTCTCCCTCCTCCACTTACCTGCTTGCTGGCCTGGGATTTCCAACTTCCTGATAGCTTCCCCACAGACTTCAATGGTGGGAAGCTGACAGGAAGTTAGGTCATCTTCCCTGGGACCATGGGATTCAGTTAACAATGGGACTTAAGGGATTGTTGCTTTAGAACTGCATTACTTAGCAATGGAAATCCCAGTCCCAATTATCATAAGTCAAAGGCTACTTGTATTGTGTCTTTAATGTTCAGTATTAACCAGATACTGTCTCTGAATATTGACCATTGTATAAAATGTCTGAAATTCTCACTTAATAAAGTATCTATACTGCATATTAGGATAGATCGTAGCTGAAACTTTATTGAAAAAAGTGATAAATGCCATGTGACTCAACAGATGACTTTTTTCTATTTTATTATTAATGGCTTTGCAGTTAGGAAACGTATGGAAAGAAATCGTGTATAAATACTTTATTAATCAAAGATAATAGCTAATAAATACATTAGTTAACACATTAATTTTAAACGTCCTATTATCTATGAGGGCTCTGTAGTAATTGTAAAAATAATAAAAGGTAACAGCAACTCTAATTCTTGAACAGTTTTCCTTATGCACTGCTATAAAAAAAATAGAGATTTACAGTATTTCTTTTAGGAAGAAATACAGGTAGTTTTCAAGAAAAAGAATTTGACTGAATGAGCCACAGTAAAATTTCACCAATTTCCTAGTTTCAACAGAAGAAAATATATGTAGCTCAGGTTGAATTGTGGATTCTCTTTAAGCAATGCAGACGTTTAATTAATAAAGTAGGTAACATTATCTGGGCCAGCACTGATGATGTTACCTAGCTGAGTAGTGAAATGTCTGCAACTAACAATCAAACTCATGGAGCACCAAGGACTCCACCATTTCCTAGTCATTCAAGTTACTTATTCTCAAGATTTAAATAGAGCACAGGATAACTTAATTATATGTTATATAAAGAATTGTAGTTATATAATTTAAATAATAATTTTATTTAAATATTTTTATTCATATAATTTAAATAATTATATAAATAATAACATAATTCAGCCTAGTTGAAAATTACCGACCAATCTCACTGTGTTGTGTCACCTGTAAAGTCATGAAATCAATCATAAACCAATCCATCTCCCTTCACAACCTGCTCTCTAACAAGTAGTTTGGTTTCAGGAAAAAATTGTACTGTAATCTGCAACTCCTACACTGCAGAAACATTTGGACCACACAACTAGACTAGGGTAAAGCAATAGATGTAATTTACATAGACTACATAGTACATTTGAAAATGAACACGATTAGAAGCCCCAGAGTCTTTTTGGTACCTTCCTGAATTTTTAAAGATCCAAAGTGGAGCTGGCATATGCAAAGACATTTTGGAGCAGGATTTTGCACGACTCTTTTCTCCTTTGGCATGTTTAGTAAAATGCTTGGATAGAGTTTAAGATGCTGTAATTTTTTTAGTGTATTATTTTAATAGCAGGCTTGCAAATATTGCATAAAGGATCTGCAGATTTCACTTACAATAGGAACGTAGACTGAAAGGTTCAAGATGACCTAACTTTATTCCTTGTTCATTATACCTGTAGGGAATTATAGCCAGTTCAGCTCAAAGAAAGTTTAACATTTAAAGTTTAAAAGAAAGGTTACTAATTGTGATAGACAAGTCTTGTTAATTTCAGGAAGACATAAATGGATAACCTCATCTACCACTTCAGTCTTCCCTGTAAATATCCCCACAAAACGATTTAGAGCTTTGACTCTATTATTAACACCAGTTGTTCTGCCTCAGCCAGTATAATGGGCAACATTACAGCTGCATTGTGTTTTCCCAGCAAACCTAATTAACCACTTGGTTTAGAATGATTTTTCCTCAGAAAGTGGCAAGTCATTATAAGACAGCAGCAACAAGTTTAGAACTGTTTTCTGCACTTTTGCAAGGAATAGCTTTTATTTATTTGCTTGTTTTCTTTCCAAGCCATTCTTTCAACTAAAGCAAGACAAGGGGAGCATTAAAATCTGTTTGGAAAGATGAGAAAACACATAAGGAGTCTGGACCTTAAGCATTTATTATCCTAACAAATAGGTAAAAGTTTGGCAAATGCAAAGGAAAATACAAATCTATATGTCAGAGTTTTAATAAATGATGCCCCATTGCCGCAAATATAGATATATATGCATATGTACGCATGAGTTATATTGGTCTCTTTCTTATATGATTCTATTTTGGGGTTTTGTTTTGTTACGTAAATAATGGCAAAACAAACAAATTTGTCTGTTGCCTAATAGAAGTAATCATGAAATCCATGAGCAGTTCTGTGTGTGTCATGAAGAAAGTAAAATTGTTGCTCTCTATTTCATATAAAAAGAAAGGGAAACAAACAGACCTTGTTGTAATAATATAATGCTATTTGAGGGGCTATGGTTTGTAAAACAAAAACAAACAAACAATCTCCCACAAACAAACAGAAAAACCTCTAAACTGTCTATTCACCATCACTAGAATGCATACTGTATAGAAACATCTGAAGGTGTAATGATATCATAGTAGTTTTGCAATCAGATGTTTACCCCAATATTTCTGATTATGGCTAGATGCCACCATATCTGTTGGAGTGGAATAGAAATAGATAAATCCTAAGCAATGTAGATAATCTCTAGAAATGTTATCTTAAAATGCAGTCACGTTTGATCCAGGCTGTTTTGATTCATGATCTTCTTACATCCAAAATGGACATGGAGTGAAATTATAAGAATTGTCCCTTATAAAATGTCTGGCAATTGAAGTTTCCCCCCCCTCCACAACTAGGTATCTTGAAACAGAATGACTGGCATAGGTTGAGGGACTGAGAGCAAGAATTAGAATTTTATGCCAGTGGAACTAAAAAACTAAAAAAATAGATACAATATGTGGCATTTAAAAAAAAGAGAAACTCAGCTTTAAAATAAGCCAGCAAAAGCATGAAAAAACTGAATAAATTCTCAAATTTAGCTAACATCATCAGACCCAAATCATGAGACAATTTTGTACTTAAAGTTATATAAAGATCCATGCATGTCTGAAAACAATAACAACAGCAGCAACAACAACCATATAATATCTTGCTCTATTAAATTGTAAAATCAGTTTTGTGTAGATTGTCTAAATATGTTGCAGCAATGCCTTAGCTAAAACAAAACATGTTGCCATAAATTTGATATTTAATTAAAATATTACAGGCGCCGTACAAAGGGAGTTTTAATATTATATATTGATTATTATAAATATACAATAATAGTGCATCTAACTCAGCAGATTTGTCCAATATATATGATGTATATATTTTAATAGCATCAAAACCACCTATATTGTGTTATACCTAATATCCTTATCTACTAAGTGATTTTTTACATCACTTCTCATTCTTGTATTACATTGTAAATGTAAGACTGCACTAGAAAAGCAGGACTCTGGTTTTAAAACAGTCTTCCACAAGTGCTGGTGTATTGCTTTCTGAGTTGAAATATATGCATCATTGCATCTATAGTACTGCAGTAAATATTCTTAAATTATAGTTAAAAGTTGTCATTGCTTGAAAATTGTTTTGCTGATATGTGCCATTATGCAGCTTAAAACATTTACTGCTTCTCAACCTACAAAACTGTTTTGGTGTTCATTCCAGAGACAAGTTCTGGTTCAGATGTAGGTGAAGACGAATGTTTCTCTAGCACGAAACTGATCAGTCATCATTAAAATTAACAATGTTAATTGATGAGAATTATATATATATAAAATAAAGCTAATAATGCTTATTAATTTAACTTCTATTAAATATATTATAGCAGTGGACAGATATATAGATGTAGTAGATGTTGATACAGATACAGAAACATACATATGCATGTACATGCATGTGTACATATTCATGTATGTATGAGTTCTATATCTTTGTGGGGTATATGCCAGTGAACAAATGAATGAAGGAGTATAGAGAAGAAAGATAATAAAAGTGTACTATTCATGAAGAAAAAAATCTGTTTAAAATAAGAACAGAGCATTAGTGGAAAACAGTAGAAATGGAATAGTTTATTACAGATGTTCTTGTTTCTTTTCTAGCCTCCAGCATTTTTCTTAACATAACTATTACTTAAATGAGGTTTAGAGGAGTTTAAGAATTTTATCTAGTGCTTGCCCATATAATTTATATAAATAATATTCAGGATTCTTTTTTAGAAAATTCCCAGCAGACTGATTTTGTTTTTCCTCGGGGTGCTTGAAATATTCTGTGGATCTGCTTCTGTGTTAGATCATGAGAATATATTTCTGCATCTGTCATTCAATTTATTCTAATATTTTTAATTTCTCCTTCTTCAGGATGTAAACTAGTTACAAACTTCTCAACTATTTTGCAAATTCCTTTTGTACATTTCTTTTTTTAATCTCTGTTTATGCGGCATGCACTAAAATATATTGAGAACATTTTTTCAGTTTAGTTTGCCTAAACATTTTCAGGCTTCATATATGAAAATAATATAATGTTTCTCCTTCCCTATATGCTAAAATATTTAAGAATGCTTTTCTAGGGTTTATAGTGTCTTTGAGAAAATCCGTGAATTAAAAAGTATAGACAATCCTCTATTTACAAACACAACTGCAATTTCATTTTGCATGATCATAATTCTGCATTCATTCTCCTGAATAGGTGGTTTTTGTTGCAAACTGGCAAAAAAAGCCAGAAAACCATAAAAAAGGTCATAAATTGGTCATATGACTGTGGGATGCTGCAACTGGTCATAAATAGAAGCTGGTTGCCAAGTCCCTGAAATGCAGTTACATAACTATAGGGAGTGGGTGGTAGCATGACATTTTATGATGGTTGAAGGTATTTTAGAGATTGTAAAGCACCCTTTTCGAGGCTGTTGAAACTTCAAACAGTCGTTAAATGACTAGTTGTAAGTTGAGCATTACTTGTATATAATTTAGTACTAAGAGATCTAGCAAGCATATCAAATACTTATTTACTACATAATCAGTTCAGCAACAGCTTTCACTGAGGCAGGGGGGTGGATTCAGCCAGTTCGGACCGGTTTGGGTGAACCAGATGTTAATTTTAATCTGGTTCACCAAACCGGTAGTTGCAAGGACTGGCTGACCCCTCCACCTTGTCCTGCCCCTCCCAGGAGTCTCCATGTGGCCCATTTTGGATGCCAGGTAAGTGCAGGGCCCATTGGGAGGGTAAGTAATGGGCCTACCGAAAGTACCAGAAGTCTGGAAACAGGCCTGTTTCTGGAATCCAGAGGGCCTCTAGAGCCCGGGGGAAGTCGTTTTCACCCTTCCGGAGGCTCGAGGAAAGCCTTTGGAGCCTGGGGAGGGCGAAAAACAGGCCTACCGGAAGTACTCTGGAAATGGACCCATTTCTGATCTCCAGAGGGCCTCCAGTGCCTAGGGGAGGCCATTTTCACACTCCTGGAGGCTCGAGGAAAGCCTCTAGAGCCTGGGGAGGGTGAAAAGATCTCCACACCATGATGCAGGAGGCCGAGTGGGCCATGCCCCCATGACCATGCCCACCCAGCAATTGGGCAGTGAACCAGTTGCTAAAAAATTTCAATCCCATCCCTGCACCTAGGAATATGTAAAACTCACCAATTTGATAATGAAGCTCTTCACAGAATTCTGGAACATCCTGATCCCCCTCTAGAGCATGGCATTTTATAGACTGTTGGTTTGACTGTTTCTGGAAGCAAAGTCTATCAATTGGAACTAGTTTAAAGTATTCTCCTCATATTGGAGGATTTACTTGTAGATATTGCCAAAGTGCTACCCAGAGGTTTAACAGGGTCTGAAGGAAAAACAGTATGAAGTTCTCCAGAAGATTCTAGGTTCAGTTTGATGAGTTCTATACATAAAAACTCCTTGTCACATCTTTTTTTGATAACTATCTAAACAAAACAACATCATTTCCACTCTTCTTATAGTAAACATGATTTCTATGACATTTCTGTAAGTTCCAGAAAAAGATGCTCAGTAATAAGATCAAATGGTATTATCCATCAGGGAGCCCGAAATTAAAGCTCCAAGTAAATCTCAAATTTATGAAGCGACTGTAAAATATTTAAAAAACTGCTGTTATTTTTTTCTAATCAAGTATAAGAATGTTTAGTATGACAAATGTATTTATATTAATTAGTGGTTAATATACAGGTGGCTATCCAATTGTTGTGCTGCATATTTCCAAGCCCAATAGATGATTGGCTACATATCCAGTCTGGTGTCATATATATCATATATCAGGAAAACAATAGGTTAAAGTTTTGTTGTTCTTTGAGTACGATGTAGATATTATAGGTAGAAGACATCTGCTTGCTAATGACCTTCCTCTGGGGCGGAAACATTTTCTGCTAACCCTATCACAAAAGGTTTATAGGTATTCCCTACTCTGTTGGTACTTTTCTGGCACAAAAAGAGATAAAACACATAATACACAACACATTTGTCAGTACTTGGCACATCATGCATTGAGAAATGTTTACAGATAAACACACCAGCACAAATGTTCTTACAATTTTGATGAACTGCTTGACCCATTGCAAGTTTTGGGAGAAAGGGAATTCTGATTACGGTAATACTTGCAGATATTTCTGGTCAATTCTTTAAAAAATATTTTTATAGAGGACAAAGCCAACATGCTTGTTAAAATTTTTAATTTAAGAGTTTGTAAGTATAGCACATTACAGATTGGGACACTGGCAGTAGGTTGTTTATCTCAAACACATGTTTCAAATATCCACGATTAATCAAATTGGTATTAGATGTCATGTATGTATTTGCTTTGATGCTAAATAAATTACAAAAATGACTATATTTTTATTAGAATTAATCCTATATGCGTGTGTGTGTGTGTGTGTATGTGTGTGTGTATATGTATTCATCGATCCCGTCTCCCCCACCCCTCTCTCTCTCTCTCTCTCTCTCTTTCTCTATACACACAAACACACACACACTTGTAATCTGTCTCTTAGAAGGGATTTTATGTTTTTATTGAATCAAAATAGACTTTAGAATCTGAGATTAGTAAATATAATTAGATCTTTTCTTACTTTGTTAATATTGTTCTTGAGACATTGTGTTGCAAAATGAGCCAAGTGCTCCAAATGAGGCTATTTTTATATCCGAATCTTGAATGGAAACTTCTGTTAAAACTTCCAATTTTAAATAATATTGAACTTTTATGCCACTTAATCATGTTGTTGATTTACTTTAAGACTTAAATTATCCTTGCCAATATTATTTCCTGATTCTTTTTTTTCAAATAGTCTTAATTAAATTTTGTACATTAAAAATACCCCCTCAATCGGAGGGGGGGAACAATAAAAAACATAGACAAACATAGACAAACAATCACAACAAAGACATGAAACAAGAATAATAAACATAATTCCAGATCTTACAACTGCATAGTTATCAACATCTCCCCTTATCCTATTTCTTATCCTATTTGTACTATTAAAGCAATAACATTTCTATCTATTCTTTAAACTTTATATATATACAATATATATATATACCGGTATATATATATATATATACAAATAATTACATTTATGGTTTATATATTTCCTGATTCTTATTGTTATATGTTTGCTGTTTGGGTGACACATTATATGTTTGTCCTTCTAGCTGCTGAATTTATTTAGATGGATTTTGAATGTTTATTCTACCATCTGTCAGATTCAGTCTGTCCACTGTTCTTATAAAACTGAAGCTTGTAAGACTGAAGAGATTGCAATTTATTTGGGTGAAAACTGAAGTATAACAAAATAAATATCAAAATTTTGAAACAGATCATGCACTAATATTTCAACATATTACTTAATAATATACTTAATAAATATACCTTTTACTAAAAATATTAGTAATCCACAAAAATGTCATACTTGTGTCCATAGTTGTTGACACCAATGTTTTATGGTATATTTGTAAGACTTGGCAGGAGGGATTTCTATTTTGTCACAGGGAATTAATTGTGGCTAATTTTCCAAAATGAATGTATTTGCATAGTGTAATGAATAGGAATGATGTGCCTCACAGCTTTGAAGTGGTATTAGGCAGTGTGTGTTCTAGCATTTACATTACACTTTGCTTTTTGCTACTAAACTAAGGATGGGGCATAACAATGGTAACACAAAGAAGATATGAGGAATAGGGTTTATTTTTGCCTCTCTTGTTCCTTTTAGTAAATCAAGATTATATTTTTCTGAAATGTTTTGCATTCTAAATAAAGCGAATGGTTCTGCTCTGTAGAGTCCAATACACAAGACTTATCCAAGTGGTTTTGTTGTTCTCCCTTTTCTCCTTCATATATTGTACAATCCATTCTCCCAGTTCCAATGATAATTCATTAGGCAGTGGCTTTAAATCCCTCAGTACTTCTTTCCTAGCTACCTTTTAATGTTCAGTAGACAACAATATTAATAGTGAATTAATTAATTTTTTTCAATGAAAGGCTTGAACATTTTTCTCTCTAAGTATGTTTCCATGACTAAGTTGTAACTAAACATATTAGAAACAAATCTGGTAGCAAGCTAGCTTTGTAGATAAAAGCATATACGAATAATTACAGGTTACATAGTTTCTTCAGCTAATGAGCTAACTGCAGAGAACTTCAAATAGTTTCTGGTTTCTGAGTGGGAAAAGCATTAACATAATTGTTCTTTCTGCACTCACAGGATGCTGCCATTTTGTCTAGCAATAGCAATAGCAGCAGCATTTAGACTTATATACCGCCTCCATTGTGCTTTACAGACTTCTCTCAGTGGTTTACAACATCAGCATATTGCCCCAACAATCTGGTTCCTTGTTTTACCAATCTTGGAAGGATGGAATACGGAGTCAACCTTGAGTTGGTCAGGTTTGAACTCCTAGCTATTGGCAGAGTTAGCCTGCAATATTGTATTCTAACCATTGCGCCCCTATGGCTCCTATGAATGGATAGATGGATGAATTAGAGTTACAACTTTTCTAACAGTTTGGTTTGTAACAAGCCTGACACTTCCAATAGCATTATACCCATATGGCTCCAAATAGCCATTTCCTCATTTTGATCATTATAGGTCAATAACTGATACTGAACTATAAATAAGCATAGGCCAGTCAGGGCACAAAGTACTGTCCTATGTATGTCATAAGACATATAACTCTCTTTGACAGAGATAGGGAGGGAGAAGAAGCTTTGTATGCTGAGGCCAAGCTCCTAGTCCAGTTGCCTTTTGAAAAAGCACCTTTGAGATAGGTTATAAAATTGTAGACTTAAGAAATTGAAATTACTCATGAATTTACTTTTGTAAATTGCTACATTCCCAGGAGTCTTGTCCTCTGGTGATATCATTAATCCGTTTCATTAATATAACAAGGATAAGCTTGAATTGTCCAAAAAATTAAATAAAACAAGTTTGCTTACTGACTTCTTTACTTTTTGATTCTTGTTTTTCTTTTCTGATGCTGTCAAATTTGCACCCTTATTTTCTAAAATGAAATAGGTGTAATATTTTGGAATTATATTGAATGATTTCTTCTAGGAGAAGGAGAAATTGTATGTGGAACTGAAACACATTTTAGCTCGTCAGCCTGGGCCAGAAGCAGCAGAACAATTACAGCTATATCGACACACACTGAGGGAGAAGACAAAACAGCTTAAAGTAAGAAGCTTGGGTTTGTTTTTTCAAACTCCTTGTAAATAAAGCATTGGTGATTTCTCCTAGCTTTCTAATTAATAAATAATAAAGCATAGATTTTTGTAATTTACAAAAACCTTGGGCTGAACATCTTAATTCATAGTGTATGCTAAGAAATTGCTATTTTTCTACTTTTTTGTTACAGCCTCATAAGAAATACTGTGACTCTGGTTTGATCTTAGTAAAGGTATTTGAGTTCAAATCAGAAATATCAAGCTCAAAACAAAATAATTTCAGTTCAGAATACTTTTGTTAACCAGATCTCCTACCCAAAAAAGAGGCTCTTTAAGGCTGTTGCACAGCTTGAAGAAAGATGTAGAACATAATGAATTTTTCCCCCAATATAAATAGGATTTACTTTTATTACACAGCAGTATTTGTAATGGCTTCTTAGTTTTCCTACAAAACCCAGCCTTTCCTCCCAGGCAAGGCTAGGTTTTAGCCCAGCCTTGTCTGGGAGAAGCCTAATACTAAAAATCACAGATTCTGATTACAATCAAGATGGTGATATACCTTTATGTCTTGATTGTAGGATTTTAGGAAATGTCTAGATGTAATACTTCTAGATTCATCTTTGGTCGGATCCAAATTTCTCTTGCAGTCCTAATTTCTTCAGTTTAACAAAAATCCATAAAAGTAAGGAAGTTTTTGAATAATATTAGTGAATAATATTGTCACATTAAGGACAATTTTAAATAAATATTGATGAAGATTTACATTGGTTTGTTGGAGTTTTCATCTTACATGCAGGAGCAAAAGACAGCATAATTAACAAAAAGCTTGTATGACAATTTCATAATTGTGTCAAGAGTACCATTTTGTGAAATGTTTATCAAATGAAGATATGAAAAACTAATTTAATAAATCATTGCTGTAAATGTAGATCCTTCTATGGCAATTGGAGACAATGTTAGAATTTTATATGCCCTTCCATTTTCTTTTCATTTTAATTTCCTAGTAAATCAGTCAAACTATTTTTCTTCTGTTCATAATTCGTTTGCAGAAACCGTCTAATGGACAGATAGTGATTAGAGGTCCCATCCAAACTCTACTTTCTATTATTCAATGTAAAATAATGAAGAGCCAGATTAAAATATTGTAAAAAAGCAGATGTTGACAATAAATAGTAATGAGTTTATTAAGAAATTATCTCACATCTTAAGGCTTTTCTAAACATGATGGCCAAAGTTAGTGAGTAAGTGAGTATCTCTTAGGGAGTAATTTTATAGACTGGGGCAGTGATGGCGAACCTATGGCACGCGTGCCACAGGTGGCACGTGGAGCCATTTCTGAGGGTATGCGAGGCGCTGCCCTGTTAGCTCCAGCGCGTTCAGCCTTGATTTTTGGCCATTTTCACCCTCCGGAGGCTTTAGGAGGCTTCCCTGAAGCCTCTGGAAGGTGAAAAACAGCTCAATGGGCAAAACGGAAGTCTTGTTGGGCTGTTTTTCACCCTCTGGAGGCTTCAGAGAAGCCTCCTGAATCCTCTGGAGGGCAAAAAATGGCCCAACGGAGGGGCGCACGCGCAGTGCAGTGTGCGCGGGGGAGGGTTGTATGCTGGCACATGTGTGCGCGCTGCCATTTTTGGCACGCAAGAAGAAAAAGGTTAGCCATCACTGGACTGGGGTAAGTATAGAAAGAACTGTCATTCTCTTTTTTCCCTTTTTCATTTTTCCCAATCTATTGGTGTAGGCAGCATTCCCTGCATAAGGTTTCTGCTAAGACAATCAAGGTTCTCCTTCTTCAAAGGATGGATTTGTGTCACATTAAAAAAACCACTTGAAATAGCATAAAGGCAAATCACTGATTTGGTGCACTATAATGTTTTGTTTTGACTTTTTAAGGTTTTATCTTCTGAGCTGAATATGTATGAATCACAGAGTCAAGAATACAAATACGAGATTGAAAGACTTGCAAATGAACTTCTGAATATAAAGAAGAAATACCTCACTCAAAAACGCAAGGAGCAGGAAAACAGGTAAGAAGTATTAGTAATTGTAGGAAGAACAATTGCAAGAATAGCATTTAATGAAAAGTGACTATTTGAACTCTGATAGTGACAGCACTTTTCAAGTTACCTACAGTATGTGGAATAGGTGACATATTCCCAGGATTAGATAATTGAGATTGGCCACAACTGGAATTTTATGTTATTTTAAGTGAAATGTCCCACTTCTCTCTCTTAGTTTCTAATCTATTTATTTGTTTTGTCATGCTCCAAATTATAATACCAATATATACTGTATAGTATCTATATTGATGAGAATGTACTTATATTTGGTCTTCTGAATTTTTATGCATCTACAGAATTCACTTGTGGCACAAGACTAAGAAACTTTTTAATCTTTTATATAGTTTTGCAGATACTGAGTTTTCACCAAATGAAAATATTACAAAAAGTAGACTATTCTTCCAAAATGCTCTCTGCTGAGAATATTTCTGTTTTCTGCTTTACCAATTTAGTTCAAACTAAGAGTATAAGAGAAATATTACAATGTGGCAGAAACCATAGAACTTTGCTGATGCATTCTACAACTGTTGTGATAAACAGAACAGGTGGTTTCAAAATGTGTGAATTGGACCTGATTTGTTTCTTCATGAAAATTAAAAAGGGGCAAAGAATGTTAGCTGTCGGGTGATCAAAGATTTGCCTTTTCTTCCAATGCTGAGATTAAGTTTACTGCATAATTTCATGATACAGTAGTTTTTTCTAATTGCACCAGTTTTCAGATACAAAAAGCAAGATGAAGTAATAGGGATGTCTCCATTGTATATCACTAAGGCAACAACTGCCCTATACAATTTAATTGACCACCTATAAAGATTTGACTTGGACATGCATATGTGTATATTACACACACGTAGTCTCTAATTTTTCAATGTTATGCAAGTTTATTTAAAATCATGATAGACATTTTGGATTTTAGGAAGTGATGTTATTATTGGAACATTACGAATCGCAGAAAACAACATAGGTATTTTTTAACAGCTAGCTGCGAGTTGAATTCAGTTTTAGTCGCACAGCTTTTATATTAAGGTCATATAATTTTTCATTGGTTTAATGAATTCCATGGAACATTCTGTAGCATTTGTGCAGTCATGCATCTCTGTGAACAAAAATTGGTTCCTTACATTGCTCTACTTAGTACTCATTAAATGGCTGAATAAACATTCAAATTGTTTTTTTCTCTTTAGCCTGGTAAATTTAGGCAGTGTTTATTCATCCTATGGTACATATTCTGAAGAACATAACAGTTTAGAGTTATATACATGGTCTTGGCTTTGTCTGAAAGAACACATGAAATTAATACAAAATGTATAACACACACACGTTCCATTTTGCCTTTGATAATCATTTGGAAAAAAATACTTATTTTGAAAAGTGGTAGTAAGATTAGAATTTCTGAATTACAAAGTTTGCAGTTAATTTACAATTATTCAGCTTCTAATGAGAAACGATTTCAAGGGGTTAACAGTAGGAGAGTGATTCATTTCTAATTTTTAATACATTTCAATCAGCAGTTACTTAATTAGATTCAAGCAGATGTCTAATTGTGGGTGCTTAAAATATTGATGTATTTCATCAACATATTTTAAATGATCTTTTGATTGACTATTTGCCATGATGAATATACATCTTATTTCTTCATTTCCTTTCTCTTTTGTTTTTCTTCATCTCCAAGGGAAAAAGAGAAAGCCTTGAGTAACATAGAACATGACTTCGCAGGACAAAGAGCCAGAGTTCCACGCTTCACTGGAGGTGGTTTTCCGCTTAGCAATCCACCTCCCAAAATTGTGGCGTAACTATAGCATCAAGACATAATGTCACATGTTGTGGCATCCCCCGACAGTATGTTGCTTTTTCACATACTGTTTGCTTCCAAGATCTGTGTGTTCTTTTTATATAACTCTGGCACAGGCAAGTTCATGTGAATTGGAGTCTACCCATAAGAATTCTACATCTTAACTGTATTGATATCAGTGGAGTATGTTTTTTTTTAAAACAAAACAAAAACAACAGCAATATAATCTTATATTGCATTTTAAAAAAGTGCTTGATTTGGAAGTTAGTTCTCTTGAAGTCAATGGACTGCAAAAAATACACTGAGGATTGGATGTAATACATGCAGTTGTTTTAAAGCTTCACTGTTTCCAACTACCTCTTCTTGAATTTACATCCTAAAATCCCAGGAAAAATATTTACATTATTAATATCTTAAGAAAATATAAAAATTAAAATTTATAAACTTCATACAACAGCATTAAGTCATAGCAATGTAGTCATGTGTAATATGCAATAACAAAATTTATTAGAAAGATAGGAGCATGTGAGAAAGCTTGAAGAAACATTTAAAATTTGCTTAGGCATGAAACTATGTATGACTTTCAATACTTAAACTTCTTTACTTATGAGATTTTATCATTCAGTAACAAGTCATATGATGGAATCACTGTATGAGGTGCTGAAATGTGCGTTAAAATAAACTGCTTTAAATGTGGCTTTGTGGTGAAATGTTCCTTCCTGCCTTAGGGATGAAAATTAAATCCAAAGAGAAATTATGATATATATTTTTTAAAGCCAATTTTTTTGGGAAAGGTCATTGCTTTGGAAGAATACAGAGTAAAATGTTAAAACTATTGTGGAGAATATTAACGTGCTTTATTTATAGAAACAAATTACTTTAATGCTAGGCATTAGATTAGTTAGGAATAGTTCTAAAACAGTAAAATTTAAACCTCCAAAATTATGCATTTTACTTCCTGAAGAGTATTAGATAGCCTTGGGTATCTAAGGTTTTGATAAATATAATTGTAACAATCTACTCAGTATATTTACTACTGTATAAGCAAAAGATGAACCATACAATTCTTGTATCCTGTTTCTAGAGATTAACAGCTGGATTACATCCAAAAATTTGCTTGTAGGTATTTCTGGAAGAAGGTAAATTAATATCTTTTCTTCTCTGGATTACTGGTGGTAGGGGTAAGGTAATAAAGGAAGTACATCAGCAATTTGTTGAGTTTGATCAAGAATGAAAAACTGTAAAAATGCAATTAAATTTATAAACAGTGCTAAAATGGATAGCCATTCATGTTGTCTAAGCAGTTGTACAACAACAACAACAACAACAATAATAATAATATAAATGAAGTAACACAAGTAGTGTATGTTGACATGTCCATCC
>JANHFT010002564.1:83265-106649 GCA_032467955.1 Pseudoxenodon macrops
TTTTATAATAATATATCTATTATATTATTATATTATAATTATATTATGTCAACTTTAGCTATCAGTATTGTTGAAATGAAAACCAAGCATCCATATATTGTAATATTTTGAAAATGTCAGAGATTTCAGTGAGGGGCTCTGTACGTTTTCACATGACTGTATATTACTATTTTATATTAAAACACTACAGTTTAGAAATAGATACCTAATTTATTTTACATATATAAAAATAAAGTTAAGAAAAAAGAACTAAAATGCTGTATATCACAATGGTTTCTGCAGAGAACAGTTGGCTTCTGTAAATGGAAGGCAATCAGGAGCAGTTGTCCTGTTATTTTTCACCCTTCCCTGCCAAGTAAGATGCAAAATAGAGTCCCCTAATTTGCTGTTTTAGGAATCCACAGTAAGAACAAAAAGATCTTATTCTGCCCTCCAATAAGTTCCGAATTCAATTAATTCAACTTCTAGACTTTAACCTTTTTGAACCTCTAGTGTTCGTTCTCCTGCTCATCCCCATGCACTTTATATTGTTTTGAAATAATAATTAAAATTGATGCAGAGAGAAGATGAAGCAGATTTGAGAAATGGATACATATCAGAAATATACCGATTCTTACTAGATTAATTCCAGGGTTTCTAAGGTGAAATTGGTGCTATTATATGCTAATTAAAAGGAGAGATCAAGCTTAAGTAGGCAAGGTAAAGTTGAAGGAATTCCACTAACACATCATGTGTTCTTGTGTGGTTTAAAACCAAATGAAAGTGATATCAATGTCTGGATCTCTTCTGCCTCAATCTGCAATGTCTGAGTGGGATAAAGTTTTCTCTATTCTATTGCGTATCTATTTATAAAAGGCTTTTATATTGCATGTATACAGCAGATTGTGTGTAACTATAAGCTGTTTTTAATCAACTGAAACAGGGGAAGAGATTGCACTCAAAAACTAAGAATAAGAAAGTTCTAAAATGGAACCAGAGTGATTATTAGCCAACCACAAAACCTTGACTTTTTCCCCCCCAAGTGCTTAAAAACGTTAAATTTTCTTCCATGGCTCCAATCTCCAAAGCTTTTATGAGTCAGGCTTTTCAGTTAGTGAAGTACCTTTTACTCTTAACTGGCATTCTGATTTTTAACTATCATTTATTTTAGAAGATCAAATTAGGCTGATCAGTAATTAGTATTTAACAGAGTGGCTTTTTTGTTTTTAATTTTAATTGGAAATTGGAAAAAAATATATCTGTGAGTGTCTTGAATCCTGCTGACCGCCTGGACAACCCCCTGCAATTTCCTTGCTAAGATTTTTCAGTAGTTTGCCATTGTCTGTTTCCGAGGGCTGATTATTAGGTAAACAAGAGTCAGTTAGAAAGCAGCAGAATTTAATCCTCAGCAATGAAACAGTGTGTCTTACATCCTGATTTGACTATGAATGGATAATGGAATCAGTAAAATGATATACCCACTCAAAGTAGATTAAAAACAATTCGGTATGCTCCACACGAGGACTTACATAACCGTCAATCATATTTTTAGCAAGTCACATTGGACTGTAACATATTAAAATTTTGCAGCAGATTCCACATGGTGTAGGCTTATGAGATTTAAATATAGAATCATAGAGCTGGGAGGGACCTTGGAGCTCTTCTAGTCCAACCCTCTGCCCAAGGCAGGAATCCTTATTCTACCTCAGACAAATGGTTGTCCAATGTTTTCTTGAAAAGCTTAGTAATGGAACACCCACAATTCCAGGGGGCAAGCTGTTCCATTGACTAATTGTTCTCAGTATCAGGAAGTTTCTCCTGGGTTATATTCCCCTCTGACAAGCTTCCGTCCATTGCTTCTTGTTCTGCCCTCTCCTGCGTTGGAAAATAAATCAACCCATCTCTTTCCCGGGACACTCCTTGAAATATTGGAGAATCGCTATTATCCTTAGGTCTTCTCTTCGTGGGAAACTGGACACAATATTCCAAGTATGGCCTTAGTAGTGCAGTATAGAGTTGTATTATATTTAACTTGTTGCTTACATGAACACATTGCTGCTCTCTCTTCATTGATCTAAACAGACAAAATAATATAAGCAAGATGGAGTGTCACTGACAAGTGATACAAAACACAAAGACTGTTTCCAGAGAAGATGGATTATAACTCCTCTGTAATTTTCCTCGTATCATGTTTTAAATGATACGTTAGGAAGCTCAATTCAGAATGTGAATGATGTGAGAGCAATAATGTGCTGGTTTTTTTTAAAAAGAGCAATTTATAGTTCAGGAAATTTTCAGGCTTGGAAGAAGATAAACCTCACAAAACCAATTACATAGGCTTTGAAAAAAAAAGACACAATTTCCAGGTGTAGAATGTCAGTGAGCTGTAAACTGCAAAGATTGCACACAGAAGCCTATACACAAAGTGGTTATGTTGTAAACATATCTTAGGAGTATTTACAAGGATTGATACACTTGAAGATGGATCTGCATACTTTGGAGTTGTATAGCATTTTCTTGCTTATAAATTGGTTAAAAGATGCTTTGAAGATTATTTAGAGATGAAAATATTATGTTAAAAGTCCAGCCACAATCACAGTGAACTAAGCTTCACTGAATTTATTGCAGTAATTCTGGCTGAACATTTTCCGAATAATGGCTTTTTCAACTGGAAAAAAATCCAGAGCATTTTGAAACTGCACTCCTTTCCATACTTTTGGAACCACCCTGGAGAAGGTCCTATTTTGTATATCAGATAGCCAGGTATCTGACAATAGGAGCATCTTCCAAAGGATTTAAGTAATTAGGTAAGCTTGTAGTGGGAGAGGTGATCCCTCAAATAGGACCTCAGTGGGGCGCTAACAAAGGGAACAAAAGAAAGAATACTTTTTGGAAGTATTCTGTATACAATCTCCAAAATTCTCCTTTAGAAATATATATTCTTTAAATTCAGTAGTTGTACTATTCTTTGCAGTAGGATTTCATTGATAATTGTATTAGATAATGAAGAGAAAGGATCCACTGGTTCAGATATAAATGACTGTAAAATGTCTGGAACATTCTATGCAAACATTCCTTGTTGCTGACTCTTTGGTGTATGTCAACCAAAGTAACTCATATCAATTGTATCAATCATAGTTCTTAGCAGATCTAAAAAAATGTAGCCTTGATGTACAAAAGGAAGCTGGCTCTCATGAGCACTTTCTTTGAATCTGCAATGAAGAGCCGATTTTAAATACAATTTAAATGACAATTATTGTGTACAAATGCATTGTATATCTAGAAGTCTGTTTTAGATTTTTAATACACAGTATTGATGTCTTTCTTATGCACCCTGTGCATTAAGTGAAAAGAATTACACTGGGCATAAGGATGAAGTCACAATATAAACAGAAACAAGTGGCTGATTCCAATTACTGATGATGAATGGCATTGGCAAGCATTCTGTACTCTTTGCAAAAATATTGAAAAAAATACTTTTCCGATTATGGTTTTTCTCCAGCCTATCTTGTATTTGAGATAATTAAAATAGAGATAGAGGTGTGTGTGCGTGTGTATGTGTGAGTGTGTGTGTGTGTGTGTGTGTGAGAGAGAGAGAGAGAGAGAGTGAGTGAGTGAGTGAAAGAGAATGAAAACTTCTTATGTCTAGATTTCTGTGACTTTCAAATTGGATAAGGAGTAATTTTACTGATGCCAAAACAGGTCTATGGTGCCATGCTAATAATCAGGTTGGGAGAAAAGATCAGTCAAAAATGTGTTTGTAGAGATTGACCTGTCTATAAACTGAAAAAGAACGAGTGAATGTTGGCAAATGAAAATAGCAGGATGGCAGAACAATGCAGCATATAAATTTTGCAGCTAATATGACCCTGTACAAACAGAGGCTATATGCAGTTGATTGTGGTCATTCTGTTTGAATGAAATAGTACTGGCTTAAAGGTTTTGTAGTGCAGGGATGTCACTGAAAATGGAGGAAGGGGAAATAGTTCAAAAGGGTAGAAAATAACAATTTTATAGAATGTCAAACATTTTATACACAGTTTGGGCTCATCTGTTGCTATAACTTGTAGTTTTAATCTTAAAAGAGATCACTGAGGACATACTGAATTATTAAAGAAATTGAAATATTTTAATGCAAACCATCTGTTGTTTATAACACTATATATGGCTTCCACATGAAGATGTATGGCTGGTTGAGAGCAGTTTCATGAATGAGGACAATTCTATGGTGAAATGTGATGTCCAGAACTAAGTTCTGGCTAATGAAAACCTCCGTGGAAAAAAAGAGAGATTGGAGGATCTCCCATTTATGCTCTGGAGAGGAGATGACAGGAACTGAGTTTCTTGTGGTCAATCACCAGTTGAATGCATACCAGTATTGCATACTCTTAACAGCTTTGCAGCCTTTACAATATATGACCAGCAAAAAAAGACTTTCTTAAATGCCTTTAGATTTAATTAATTTACAAACCAAGAGGGAGATTCTGAACATCAGGGAAGATGAAAGACTCTCGGTGATTTGTATTCTTCTTTGAATTAAGAACAGGAAAAATTCCTATCTTAAAGGATTTTCATTTAAAAGCAAAATTTTTTACTATTGTGACTCAAGAAAGTTTTAAACAGATAAAAGGACAATAATTTTAGTATTTTTAAAGATGAAAATGCCTTTGAAAATAACAAAATTAATGAGACACAATGGACTTCTATGGGAATATGATAGTTTATTTTTAAGGACTGTAGATAATAGGTGAACTTTACAAAATAAGAAGAGAAGGGTAATATGAGCTAAACTGTTTGATTGTAATTCGGGATAGCTAATTGGGATTAAAGTTTTAAAGATAGGGAAAAGCAACAGTAACTGGATATTTTTCAGTTTTTCATAATGGCAACCACAAGAAAAACTGCCAAATTAGGGAAAGGATGGGAAGGTTCATTAGAACAATTTATAGATAAGGGCATTTCACCAGATTTGTTGCAGAAAATGTTTGAGGAATTTGGCAAAAGAATGACTGAAAATGGTTGCCAATAATTTGGATGTTTTTTAAAAAAAAGAAACGAAAGAAGGATTTTCAAAAATAAAAAATATATGAAGTAGAAATTAAGAAGATTGATGAATCTCTAGAGCAACTGAATGGACACCTAAAACAAATTACTGATGAAGTGGAAATTTTGAAAAGTAAGACAGAAGTTATAAACAGACACAGATTTATACAACTTAGCATTACTGCAATTGAGAGAAAAATAATTATGTTTAAGATTTAGAGGAATTAATGGAGAATATATTAGATAACTTGGAAAAGATGCTAGATAAAAAGTTGTTAAGTATTAATTACTTGGTCTGGGAGAAAGAAGACACTAAGACCGTGATTGATAAGTTTTATAGAATTGATACATACTTTGAAAAATTAAGAAATATTCTAAGATATGTTGTGTATTTTGTCAAGAATGTCAAGAATAAAAAAAAACAGATCAAGACTGTGCAGCAGAATTTTATTACTAGTTGACTAATAACTTCTGTGAAGAATATCGGAAGCTACTTCTTTATGTCTTTATATATTTTTTCTAATTTCTTCACTTTTATCTTTTACTTTTTCTTTCTTTTTCATTTTTTCCTCTTCTAATTTAGATTTTAATAATTCTTACTTTAAAACTTTTATAAGCAGTAATTTTATAAAAAATATATAAATAGCCCTAAATGTGAACCTTTTGTTTATGCAACAAATAGGCATATGTATGGATCCCATTCTCAAACCTTATAGTTGGTCCAGCAAGTTAATAATATTAATGGTATTAAATGCTAATGATAAATCAAGAAGCTTGCATTCAAGTTCAAGAGGGTTTCACTCAGCTTGTTCAGTCTTATCAGAGATTGTCAAACAGCATGTCTAACTCAGTGTGTGTTCCATACCCACAGACTCTGGCCTGAATTCTCACGAATAACAGTCCAGATAATCTGCTTTCCCAGATGTCCCTATACAGGTAGTCCTCAACTTATGACCAGCCACATAGCAATAGGTTTGCTTAATGACTGCAGTATTTACTTAATGACTGCCAATTTCTTTTGTAAAATTGGATTGGCCATGTGACTGACCCAATTTACAACCATCACAATGTACAATCATAATGGGCAAGTTCCATTACGGTTGTATGTTGAGGACTACCTGTAATTGTGTGCCCATCATCTTTTGTAAAACACATGGGATGCTGGTAAATGGATGGTAATAATCCAAAATAATTGAATTTGGAGGTGAGAAGCGGATGTACTAGTAAGGATATTTATACTGCTGCTCTTGATAAATACAAATATATGCCTTCTTAGTTTGCCATATTCTCAAGGTAAACTATGTAATGCAAAGAGAAGAAAACAAGCAAGGAATAAGAAGGCAAACAAATTAAAGGCAAGGGATAAAGGAAAAAAAAGAGCAATTATATGTATTTATCCAGTTTATTTGTGGTGATACTGTTTACTATACCTCCCTATAACTTTTTATTTATACAGAGGTCAATAATATTCTGTGCCTACTGCATTCAACTTCTATGATTCTCATGACACAACCATCTTTCTCTTTTATATAACAAATGGGCAGAAGTATACTGTTTTATGCAATTATTTTCAATGTATTTGATTTATTCTTCACAACAGACCTCATAATTTTAGCTATTTTTGTCACAACAGTTGATAAATTGTTCCCACTGTTAATAAACATTTCATCAAAATAGAGAATGGCTTGGTCTAGTCTTTTGTTATACAGGCATTAAACCCATTTATTTCATTTTCTTTGTCAAATACAACTACCTTGATCTGTTAATTTTCACAACAATATTCCTAGTTGTATCACAGAGTCAATGTTCTGATATACTAATCAATTCCAAACTCTTGGTATATAATTCATTAACATATTTAGTCCATTCTTCTTATCAGACCATATTAACAAATGTATAACTATTGAATGAAAACAGAACAATAAGGAAAGTTATATTTCTCTGTATGATTTTAAACTTTCAGCATAACAAAGATAGCTAACTTTTCTAAACATTTTCTAAAATATCTAACCAACATGTTATTTAAGATGTTTAACTATTCTTGTCCTCTTTATGCTAAAGTCTACACACACGTGCACACACAAATGACACTAGATTTAGTAATGCTCTTTAAATGTCTATAGCACAATGGTGGTTCTCAACCTTCTCTTCACCATGGACCCCCTTTAACCTTTTGTGACCACAGACCATGGTCACAGACCCCCAAGACTTAAAGCAATATTTAAATTCATAAGATTTCTTCAAGTCTTCACAGAGGTCCTGTGATGACATCAAGCCCTCCCTTCCCCCAGGGATCTGAAGACCACAGGACCAGAACCACTGCTTTAGAAGGTTGCTTGGTTGAAAAAATGGTAGATTTTTTTTATTTTTAACATCCATTGCTGCACCGTTTCACTCTTCTTCTGCCCATGTGAAGTAGAAGCTGAGGTTGTGATTTTGCCAGCTCAGCTGGCTAGAAAAATAATGAAGTGTATATGACTGAAATTTTTTTTTTTTTGACCAGGCATTTGGGAGTTGTACTGGAAAGTGAATAAGAAAGATGACATTCTGTGAATCCTTATATCCTTACATGTGTTGTTTGTTGGAATGTAATTAAATCAGAGAACGTTCAAAATGTTGAGGTTATAACTTAATGATAAGTAGTATATCAAAATTCATTATTGTTATAGCCAGAGAGATAAAATATAAGACTTAAAACAACATATGCTTGACCTGCAAAGATTATCTCACTAATTTCTCAGTGGAGAAATAAAAACCTTGCATGGACAAGGATTTCTCTGAACTCTTTTTAATATACGGTGAATTATTAATGCACACACTGTTCTATAAAAATGATATATGACTATCAGAGTTCAGATCTAGCATTAGATTTATATTTATGAATCAAGATAATACATTTTAAAGTTTGAATGTATATTTAATCAAACAGCACTTTACTGTATTATACTGAAAACTGTTTTGATGCTGAAAAAATATATAATTAATGTATACTTATTTATTGTTTCTGAAATTTTGAACATTTTGGCTTAATGTTTTTAAAACATTTTTAGTACAAATTTGAATAGCAAAGTAGAAGAAGAGAATTCTTTCATCTTTATGCATCTTAGAGCTATTTTTCAGTGAGGAGAAACCTTTTGTAGTGTTTTCTAGGTTCCTGAACCTATTAAGCAAATTTCTAATATACTTATCTGGCTAGAATCTTAATGTAGTGCAGCATTTTAACCTTGAACTAAATATTGTTCCAAACAAACATATCTTTGGTATCATTGTTACTTGTTCTGCTTTGAATACCTTGGATATTCAACATTTGAAGATAATTTCATACATTTTATTTATGAGTTAAACCTATAATGCCATACTTTCATATAAAAGGATTTTCTTCTATGCTTATCTCTGCACTTACACAGATACACACACATGCACACACATATATATACATACATACACACATAAACACATACATACACACACATGCTGATTACATTCTCCCCACACCGGAAAATATTTAACACAATTATGATACAGACCAGTGATATATAAATGATTAACTGATCATATCAGCTTGTTTTTTAATTGTTGATGGCTAAAGGAATAATTTTGAGATTCCTGTCTGAAGCCCAAATGATGCCAGTCCTTGAAGTTTGAGCTCTGACTTCTATTAAAGATTAATACTTGTACATCAATTGGACAATCAAATGTTTATTTAGAAATTGCTGGTTTCTTCCTTGTATATTTATCAGGGAAGAATAAGTTGGTTGATAGTGGAATGAGGAATGAGGCTGAAAAGAGTGAAGTAAGAATAAAATCTTATTTGACAACAATGCATCAATTACTGTATATCAGGTACTATGTGGGCAGTTCTGATCATAGATATGCCTAATACAGTATCATGAGAAATGTAACATTTCATAAAATGTCACAGGACAAATCCCTTCCCTGAGATGTTCATAATCTATTTGCCTCATGCAAAATATGAAATGGTTGCCAAGGTAAATGGGAAAAGAATGTGCAGTTGTTTCAGTCTTTTGACCATTATTTCAATTTGACATGAAAACTACAGGACTCTGCCAAGGATTTTTATAAAAAAGGTAATTTTTGAGAAAGGACTTGAAAGTAAAATAATGTATTGCACTATCTGTTGGGGGAATGAGATTGAAGTTGAGAGAATACTGAATGTGATGGAATAGAGCTGAGGATATATCAAGATATAAGAATGGAGGGATGAAAGCCAAAACTGAGGAATGTTATAAAAATAAAGAAATTGTAATAGAATGAGGATTGGAAGCACATGTAAATATGTAGAGATAAGCATAATTTGATAAGAAAAGGAATCCTACAGTGTTTTGTGGGGCTCACTTCTAATACAGTCACTTAATTCCTGTAACTTGAAACGTTTTACTGATCAGATGAGTAAAATACAGGTAGTCCTTGACTTACAACAGTTCATTTACTGGCCATTTGAAGTTACATCGGCATTGAAAAAAATGACTTAGGAACATTTTTCACACATACGACTGTTGCAGCATCAAGTCATAAAACGGGGCAAAACTCACTTAACAAATTTCTTAGCAACATAAATTCTGGGCTCGTAAGTCGAGGACTACCTGTATTTCATAGATTACATCTTTTTTATTTGGTAAAGACAAATAAGATTCTGAACTTATCAAAAATTCTCAAAAATTCAAATCATGTGCATTTTATTGACATGTTAAATAGAATAGAGTTGGGTCTAAGTAATAGCATTTACTTTTAAGAGAAATGAAACCACTGAAAATCTTGCAAATCATACTGGTTAATGGTTGTCACTTTTGTTTCTTCATAACTCCCCACTGTGTAACAAATATACATGTAATATGTAATACCTATAATTTCAAATTATTCATTTGGCTTTTATATTTTCTGGAGCATTTAAAAGTAAAAGCTCTTTTTTTAAATAAAACACTGTTATTTTAAATATCATACAATCATCCCTGTGACATTCATTTGTTCCTTTATATACTTTATATGCTTAGAATTAATTTTTTAAAATCACAAATAATAAGATATTCATGCTGCAGGCTTTTTATTTTCTAGTGACTGTAGCAGATTGTGTGAATACTTGGAATACAAAATTGCATTGGTGATGGTGATGAACTATCAAGGAAAGGATGGATTGTACTTAACGGAAAGGAGGCTGAAATAGTAATGGCTTATATTGAATTCTGTAGAAAAATAGATATGTCAATTTAGCAAAAAAATTAAGAGTATTGATTTTAGCTTTTTTAGGTATGATAATGAAATCTACTGATCCTGACTTGTTGCAGTAAGCATCTTCCCTGCTCTATTTCCCAGTAATATTTCTGATTATGGAATGATAGTTCTGCACAGTAATTGCTTACTCATCTTTTCTCCTACTGTTTGTTAGAATGTTCATAATTATTTTTTGTCTGAATGGAATTTGCTATTCAGAGGAGAACTTTAATGGAAAAATGCTTCTTCAAGACAGTATAAAGACACTGTAGGGATGGCAACGCAATTCAGTGTCCTTACTTCTGGAGGCTCGAGGGCACTAATCAATGACATAGCCACTTCATTAAAAGGGGCAGAGCTAAAATTCCAGACCTTGATGTATCATCAGGGCATTGATTAGTTGTAAACAAATCAGAGATCTGTGACAATGATGCTGGCCCGCAATAACTACCATTTTATTTTTTTCTACCTAATAGCAAAAGCTGAACAGCTTTTAGACAATAATGGGACTTTCATCCTATTGATGCACATACAACTAAAAAGACATTGTCAGCATGCTTGTGTTATTTCCCTACTTTTTCTCTTGAAGAATATGGGCAGCCGCTTCTATTTCACTCTAGGTTTCTTTCAAACTGTTCCCATCATATTCATATTGAGGGAGATGGGTGGTTCAGAAATGTGAAAAATAAATAAAGTTTGCTAAGATGAAAGCACACAACATGGGGATAGGAAGAAGAAAAAGATCAGAATAAAAGGTAATTCCTTATCAACCATGCTTCAATATGCAATTAGCCTTCATGTCTTTTAGACTTCATACAGGAGAAAAACTCACCCTATATTGTTTTCAGTATTTCCAGTAGTTATTCATGTATTTAACGAAGATTACAGGCCACCCAATGCTAGATAACGCTGAGTGATTTATATTTTAAAAGTGAAGAACAATAAAATCAGAAGAAAAAAGATCATGAACATTTGGAACTTTCATAGCACCCCAAGGAGAAAAGCAAAAAACAAAAACCCCAGCAGTGACCCTATCCCTGGGCCTGAGACAAAACCAAGGTTTCAAAGACTCACAAAACATACAGGTGGGAACTGTATGACTCTCTGGGCAAATGTTCCAGAGGGCAACCAGTGCAACAGACATGGTACATGCCATACTTCCTTGGTCCTGAGAGATTGTTTAATTGAGGTCATCTGGAGCACATACTCTCTGCCTAATTTTTATTGGAGTGATCAATCTCGCAAATGACCTGGCTCTAAAACATTAAGGGCTTTTTAGCACCTTGAATTGTACCCAAAAGGCAACTGGCAACCAGAGTGGCTCACAAAATAGCAATGACGCATGGGATGACAGCACCGCCTACAGTGTCATCTTCTGGACAAGCTTCAAGGGTCCCATGTAGAGTACATTGCAGTAACAATCATGAGGTTACTAGTGCATAAGTGGGTCTCTGAAAAGTGTCTGAATCCAGGAATGGACACAACTACTGCAATAGATGGATCTATGCAAAGGCTCTTCTCACAACAGCTGTTAAGTCCAGGCTAGTGCCTAGATTGTAACCTGGTCTAAAGGTGGGGGAAAAATCCTATATCAAGGAGTTTCAAATACTCATGGGCACGATGCCTTTGCAAATTGGAATCTCAGATATTTTAAATGTTTTGGCATGTTTCATAACAAATTCGGGAGAGAAACCATAAAACAGTTGTTCCCATTTAGATTCTCTTCTATATAAACATAGAATCCTTTTGTACACTTAAAGTGGTAATCTAAATGACGTGAAAGCAAATTTTAGTCAAAGATGAAAAACAAGTATCGGATCCCTACTTCCTTTAATTCTGTTTCCAAGTATAGCAACACATTTAGCACATATCTGGGAACTGTAATAGTAAGAATGCCAAGATATATCTTTAGCTTCCATGTTCCATAGAATATATGAGTCTTTAAAACTTGATATCATTGGCAATGATGCTGGCTTTAAGGCAGAGGGTATATAATAACATCTTTCATAACTTTTTAATGGTAGCCTCACTGAGATTTCTCAGAAATACAGTGTTTATTTAATTTATTTATTTCGTCAAGCATATATTAGAAAACAGATACAAGTATTGACAAGTTTATGAATACATGAGGTAGATATGGATAAAAGGGAATAATAGGACAGGGATCTGTCTATTTGTATATTTGGAATGTACCCACTCTTCACTGATGCATGGAAGAACATCTCAAATATTTGGGATAATTTGTGTTTATTTGGGGTTTTTTTCTTCCTAATGCTTTATATACAAATTCAGGGTCTATTCTTTTCAGATCAACCAAGTGTTGATCCATTTGGTTGTGCAGGAATCAACTGGCAAGCCTGAATGATGGGCAGAGAGAGAGCAACTGGTCCAAATTCAGCAGGTTTTCATGTTTAAGGACTAGAAGTCATGGTCTCCTGGTTTCTAGCCTCTAGACCAAAATAGCTCTCCTAGTTTACTTTTTTATTAGATTTGTTGCAGACATACACAAAATCACAATCACATTCAAACATAAAATGTAGCCTTCCAATGTGGGTAGGCACTATTCTTATTCCCAATGAAGTGGAAAGGATAGGTGCATGACCTCTGTACAATAACAGATGTATTGGTGAGTTGGATCAATGAGATATTGAACCAATGATTTTTACCAATGTAAAATTAAAAAAAGGTGAAAATGTACCCCTGATTCACTCTGTTCTTCATTGAATTACATCTGACTCATAACCCAAGTAATTATATCTGATTAATGAGGAAGCATTTTTATGGAGTTGATGAACAAGAAACAATTATCTTTTGAAAAAGGTAATTTAGATTTTCTGCATGATTGTGTTAAAAACAGATTTAAAATCTAGAGTATTATGGGATAGTGGTGGAAGAAGAATATTTGTTTTATTAAAAAGAGATACTCATAGTTGCTTTTTTGAATAAAGATACCTCACTCTGGTAAATCAAGAAATTTCTAACAGAGATACTTAGCTTACTAATTACAGCTAGCAGAATAGTCTATTTCAGGGGTGTCAAACGTGTGGCTCATGGGCTGGATGCGTCACACGCTGGCCACGCCCAACCCCCCAATTTAGCGAAGGGGGAAAAGTTGTGATACATCACATGATGACGTGTCATTGCAAGTTTGACACCTTTGGTCTATTTGCTAGATCTGCTTTCCTCCTCTTTTAGTAAAATGGAATAATGATTGCATAGTTTCATTCCTTAGGAATGTTTGCTAGCTGTTCTAAGTGAGTAAAACAAGCTAGAAAAATGGTTACCCACAAACTATACTGGTTATTAACAATTGAAGTGGAATGTTTTCTCCATCTAGTTAGCTGAATGTGCAGAAGCAGGTGCAGAAAAGAGATTGTTGCTTTGTGGGAGGCCCATCTGTCATTATTGGAAGTTATCATTTCTAACATAACATGTCATTTGAAATGAATGAAAAGCATACATATATGGTAAGTCCAGCTGATGAGTTACTGGCATATAACTGCTTTCATTGATGGCCCAACGCCAATTTCTGCAGCTGTCTATGTCTTAAACCTCTTTCTGATTAATATTCTAACCACCTCATCATTCCGGATATATTAAAAAGCAGTTTAGAAAACAACAAAGCATATCGAATTTGTCATTAATATTCACTAATTTTTGGGAAATGAAATATACCAGGTATATGTGAGTTCTAGTCCCACCTTAGGTCTGAAGCCAGCTTGATGACCTTGGGATAATCACTTTCTCTCAGCTCTAGGAAGCAGGCAATGACAAATCACTTTTGAAATTCTTGCACAAAAGCTTCAGGGACATATCACCAGGAGCTAGCAATGATTCAAAGTCACAGCAACAAACAAACAAACAAAAACACCAAACAAACAAACAAACATGTCAACATGCACTGAGATATTCTAAGGTTTTTAAACAGGATTCTTAACTAAATACTCATTCCTTAGGTATACTGACTGATGAAGCTCAACTGGGAAAAACACTGTTGTTTGATATTAGAGAAAGATATTATTGACCTCATTATTTCTAAGCAATTTGGCTTATTAAAATACAGTGTGGTTTTATAAGCTGAATTGTTTAGAAGTAATGAGTCATCATCATTGACTGGTTTACTGTTGCAAGGTGAAGATTTACTGTTTCAAGCAGCGGCAACCAGAGGACCAATTTGGGGGCGTGGCCTGGCAGTTGTTGCCGCCAGTTCGGCAAGTGGGGGCAAATTCTGAACCGGCAGCAACCCACCACTGCTATGTATGTATGTACCAGCTCCAATCCTGACTACAGTATTACCTGATGAGGCCCAGGGAACAGGTCTTCATAGTCACAATACCTACCCCTGGAACATCTTACTATTGGATAATAGGAATAAAGGGTTATAAAAGTCAAGTACAGTGATCCCAGATTTGGCAGGAGAAGTGTAAGTAGGCAAAACTTTAATGGATTTTATTTATTTATTTTTCTCTTCGGGAAGTAATATCAAGGAATGAAGATGCAGACTGCACAAGGCAGCATGATTCATACCCTTTGCATTTTCAAAGTACATGCCTAGAAAGAAGGCCCTATAAGTAAACAGAAGCATCTGTTTTTGAAGCCAGAAAAAAAATCTGTTTTATATGCAAAAACATATCATATCTAATGGCATTTTCTCCACAAAGAATCTACCCAGCACATTAAAAATGCAAATGAAGGGAGAACTGGCCAAAATGAAGGTTGGAAAGGAAGGAAGGAAGGAAGGAAGGAAGGAAGAAATAGTTAAATCGAGAGAAGGCTGGAGCTAAGCTTGAAGAATGAGAAAAGATGCATTATTTGAAAGAGAAACCTCAAAGAAATTTTACTTCAGGAGCCAATAAAGGTGGTGACAATCTGAATTCAAGATCACCATGGATAGAGGAGCAATTGCTCCAATGTTGAATAAAAACAAAGATGCATGCTGCAAAGGGCATAGCATAGTGCAACTGAAAGGTAAATAAGCTCCCAGGGGATTGCAAAGGCTGTTATAAAGTGAATACTGAAGTGTATGAAGAAAATTACTTTGCATGTTAAAGATGTAAAGTATTGTCCAGGTTTAGACTCCAATTTGTTAGTCATGCAGTCAGAAAAGGACATAGAACTGAATGTATTAATAGAGATTTCTCACTGACAAATAATAATGGAATTTGAAGTTGAAAGGAAGCATGTTAGAAACCAGACCTTACAGACTGTTCCCCTGAGAGTTATTTGATATGAGAAACCTGATAATGCAAAAGGAGGAATTGTCACTGAATCTTGGCATAGCACAAATCAGGCAGAATCAAAAGGAAGAACTGTCTAGTCACTTCAAAATTGTAAATTGCAAACATATCAGACATACAGTCTTGTGTGATTTCATGGTAAAATGTCCTTGAGAGTTATATACAACAAGCATTGAAAGTACAAATATACAGCACAGTAGCAATATTTAATTTATGAGAAAATCCACACTTGTCCCTGTTCCCTTTCCACTGAATCAAATACATTCAAAGGCATTTTGCACTTTTCTTGGTGAAAATGTCTCATTTTTGCTCCTTATATTTGATTTCTAAAGAAAGGGGAGATCATGACATAGCCAAGTGGACTCTGGACAGATGCTTCTTGTTAGTACATTGCAGGAAACATAATTTTATGGTCAGCTTATAAATTGCATAGCTGAGAGTCATGGATACCATCTAAGCTCACAGTTATAGTCTTTTAAGGACAGAAAACTTGACTGAGCCTCATTTCATAATCACTTTTGGAATTATCTTTTTATTGTTTTGAAAATATAAAGATCCATTGGATTGCAAATTTCTACTGCATTCATTGGTTGAGTTTTCTTCTTAGAAAACTTAGAAAGAAGTTTTAAATACAATTTTAAGGATTTGAAAGAATATTACTTTTGGCAATACAGCAAAAAAGTGTTTAGAATTCTGCTTTTGGAAACTTAAAAATGATTTAAGGGTCCAGAAAGACTTGGAATAAAAGTTTGAAATTAATTATAAAATCCTAATCATGGGAAACTGTGACTACTTGCATTCTTTAAGGAAAAAATGTGATAAGATAGGTTGTTGAAGGTTGAGCACTAGATGGCATCAGAAGCAAATAAAATACTGGATGCATTGATTATGTGTAAAAATGATTCCGAAGATATTGTTAAAGATTACTGCCTTTATTGAAAGACTAGATGATGATATGGAAGAGAAAGACATTTTACTGGAAAAAGATGGAACTGACTTAAACATGGACTTAAAAGTGACAAATAAAGAAATAGTGATTATTGAGATAACAAACATGTTAACTATATTATAGTGATTAAAAAATATAGCAAAAATAAAAAACCAGCAAGGAAAAATATGCATACAAATCTAAACAATTACATGAATTTAATTCTGTTCTTTCCTTTATTGTCTGGACTCTTTTCTGTTCTGGACTCTAGATAATATTTCAACTTACTGGGTCATCTTATTTTCAGAACACAGCAACTTTTCAAAAATAGATAACAGGCTTATATCCTGAATTTATTTCTTAAAATCAGATGAATAGGTTTCTTTTCCCTTATTTAATATTTGAACACGGCATAAGTTAAAAACTGCAGGGCTCATCTTAAATTAGGAAGCAATGTATGCACATCATTTTGGGCAGGTCAGGAGAAATATTAAATCTAGTATATAGTGTTGAAACACTTGGTTCCATTCCTGCACATCTCTCTCCAGATATGATGATGTAAACATCAGTTTGGAGCCTCATTTAGTTGGCAGTATTCAATTCAGATTGTCAAAGTATTTCAAGGCTTTATGACCTCATCTTTTAACACAAAAGACTAAGTCAACATTTATAATAAAAAAGCTGTGATTTAAAAAAAAAGTTTTTTGGGGTCACATTGGCTCATAGCTCTAATCTATTAACTGAAACCTTAAGTTTAGAGAAGATTAGGAGACTATGACCTGATTTTTTAAAAAGAAGTACTTACATTGGATGTACTTGCAATTAAAAATGGTAAATCAAATAGCAAAAAGGGACCAACTGATATGTTTCATAGTATGTTATCAACATATTAGCTTTTAATATGCAGTGGAAATAGTCAAGATATTAAATACAAATTCTGGCCGACAAGCAAATGATACACATTTCAAAAAAACCTAAGGCAGTAGTGTCCATGCTTGAGCACTTCTAGAATGCCTTTGAGATCAGCCTTTGGCCTAATCCCGAAGGGCTATTTTAATATTTTTTATGAGATCTCCCGATAATTTCAAGATCAACAAAAACATTCTGTCTCCCAATAGAGTAATGGACTACTAGAATTAGGAAGCTGATGGGATTAATATAGACTTGAGTAGGAAACACTGGTAATTGTTCTGCAAGTTTCAATTCTTCTGGTTAAAAAATATATATATTGGGAAAAACATGTGTTATATTTCTACATATTCACATCTGAGATATGGTATCACTGAATTCTATAGTTTGACTTTTGAGTAAATATAATTTTACCTGCAACACTATGCATTATTTTTCGATTTCTTTCAATTCAGTTATTATTGGTGGTGCACATACCTTTTCTTCTGCTGTTGTTATATTCACCTTTCTTACACCTGGTTCAGTTGGGATTCTTCTGATTTCAGGATCTCACTGAAGAAGAGGGGAATCCAGAAGTCCAATGTTTAGCTCTAGCAATAGCACTTAGACTTACCGGTATATACCACTTCACAGTGCTTTACAGCCCTCTCTAAGTGGTTTACAACTTCAGCATGTTGCCTCGCCCAACAATCTGGCTCCACATTTTACCAACCTCTGAAGGATGGAAGAGTCAACTTTGAGTTGGTCAGAATCGAACTCTTAACAGTCAGCAGTAAATTAGCTTGCAGTACTGCATTCTAACCACTGCACCACCACTGCATTTACTCATTGTTACTCTCAAAAACATATCAATAGGAGCACTTCTTTTGCTCTGCTGTTTTAGATACTCTCATCTTATCCATGCCTTCTCTCTAATGATTTCCCTCCTCTAGTTTCAGTAGAAGATTTGCTAATTAATGATTACCCAGTATTTAATTTTATTTTCAATTATACAAGAAATTGTTTTTTTTAAAAAAACAACCTTTAGGACAAGAAAATTGCTATATAGAAAAAATAATAATGTCATCATCATAGCTATTTCCCATATAAGAAATAGATTGAATAAAAACAAGATTACACCACTAAAGTACTGTGCGCAGTTGAAATTAGGGCAATTTGCCTGCAAAAATTACTTTAGGATGCTCAGCCTCCATACATGTAGTTTCACCATTACTTTTCTACAATCAATTTTTGTGTCTTGTTTTATTTAAACTAGTGGCTATTGGTGTGTTTTTATGCTTCAATAGTTTGTACTAGATTGTAGAAGCTTTAATACAAAGAATTAATAATTGTCATGTGTGAGTGTTATTGTGTGCATCTTTTCTTAAATTTCAGAAATGGAAATTCAGTGGTGTTTTACTACTAAAGAAAATTGGTACACCAATTTATAATGCACATTGTCATCAGCATTTTCTGTGTCGGATCTTTTTTTTTTTTGTGGACCCCTGAAGGGTTCTTTGAAAATAAATTGAGCAAGTGCCTAGAAAAAAGTTATAAAAAAATTGGTGAGGACCAGATACAGTTCAGTGTGGTACCAGAAAGAATACATCACTTACAGTACATCAATTTCCCCTAATTTGGTGCCTTGGGTATATCAGAACAGTTCAGGCAACAACATTTACTGCCTGACTTTATTTTTTTATTTTTAAGGTTGTTTTTGCAACTAACTAACTAGTACTATAATAAGTAAATAAAGTGATCCAGTTAAATCTCCTGGTTGAAATCATGGGTAAGTTAGTCCATATTGAGGATTGCGTTTATTGTTCAAATTGCTTTTAGTATTTTTAATTGCAATATATTTTTTGAATTGTAAGTCATCCAGAGTCATGGACTAAAATGGGCAGCTATAGAAATTGAATGAATGAATGAATGAATGAATTTTGTGCAAGGCAGCCTACTATAAAACAGAATGGGTTAGGATTCACTTTTTGTTTGGCAGTATAATCTTTATGCTGGAATAAATGCAGAATATGAGTATGTTTGTTAAAAAGAAGACAGAGCCTAGGTTTCCCATTCCTTACCACTAGCATCCAATAGGATAAAGTACCTGAGTAATGAACAAAGAACAACTCCCTTCCAATTAATGTTTTTGTTAATATTTCTAGCATATTCTTCAAAATAATTTGTTCTTTGGCAATTTTTCTGGAAGTTTACAGCCCAGTATCAGTCACATGAACTGCCACCCTAACTCTTATTCTAATTCCTGAGGAGAAGAATAAGAAAGAATTGGACTTGTTCTTAGGGCTCACTGTTACCTAAGACAAATACAATAAGCAAAATAATAACAAGAGTACAACCTGCTGATCAGGTATTGTAGAGGCATTTGACTAGATCAGGGGTGTCAAACTTGTGGCCCACGGGCCAAATGTATCACACGCTGGCCACTCCCACCCTCATTTTAGCAAAGGGGAAAAAAGTCACTATGCATCATGTGACGACAACATGACAACACGAGTTTGACACCCCTGGACTAAATGATTCAACTCTTCCTGTCTTCATTGGGAATGTAGAATTTTTGCTAATCCCTAACAATTGCACACAAACAATTGAAAATAATTACAGAAGCTTTTTATTGGAATTTTGGGTATCAAAGGGTGTTCACATTCAGCAGAGAGTTGTTTGAAAGTATTCCTAGAAAGTACATTTTTTGCCATGTGCAAAAGCAAGTTCTTTGATCAAGTTAGTTTCAGATATCATCTGCATTATCTTCCTGTATCCTGATTTGATTTTTAAAATGTTTTTATTGAAGAAATGTACACAAACATAAGTTGTGTAAATTTAAGGAAAGGAAAAGGATAGAAAAAAAGAAAATAGTATAAAGAAACAGCTTCCAATTGTCTTTATAGCAGTTACAAATAGGTTTATCATCTGTACTGCCTCTTTAAGATTACATCATAATTCCTCTCTTTCCATATTTTACCCTTTCTAGCTATCAAATCCATTAATCACCAGTTCATTTTCTTCCATTTTAAGCAAAAAGGATTTCTAGTCACTAATAAATATACCTTCTGTCTTCTCCCTAATCAAACAAATCAATTTTCCTATCTGTATAAATTCTGTCATTTCACCAAACATTCCTCCTCATGCATATAATAACTGCGGTTACCATAAGCAAAAACAATCTTCTATTCAGAATACATAATCATATATTCTACATGATTATCCATCAATTCCAAAGGGGAAAAATTGGTTTCAACTGTACAGTGATATTTAAAATTCTTTGTATCCTTGTATGTGTTTAGGCTCAGAATTTTCTAGCTTTTATACAAATCCAACATGTGTGATAAAATGACCCTTCATGTTTTCCACATTTCTGACATACCTTTACATATACCTTATTGGAGCAAGCAGTAGCTGTGAAATAGTAACTATCTGTTGTCCTTGAATAGACACACTATTTCTTTAAAAACATGCAGTTTCTATTCTCTTCTTGTTTATGTGCCTTAGCTGCAACTTGCAATAGCAGCTTTCTCTCTGCAAAGCTTAAATGGGTTCTAGCCTGTGATGGTTTCAATTATGACTTTTAATACTGGATTCCTATAGGAGATAAACTACCTTGACTAGAGGTAAAGATAAAGAAACATTTAAAAAAGGAAACAAAAACATAGAATCCCTTATTAATATATGCATTATAATATAAATTCCAAATCTGTCCAGTTCAATGCTTTTAAAAAGCTATTTCAAAGAAACATACAAGATAAAATACAATGACACAAATTGTTTTTTTCCCTTTGGTTCCAAGTCTTGTAAAAATGGGACTGGTTATGATTTCAAATCATTAGTATATATTGTTAAGACATTCTTTAAAAATATTATCTTCACTCATAGCCTGATGGTTGGATAAAAGCCAAAATCACTTTCAATTTTTACAGAACAATGAAAATATTAAACATGCACAACACAGAAAATAAGAATTTAGTGCAAAATCACGGCTAAATATTTTTATTTCTGCAATTCGATGAATCTAGCAATCTGCTTCAACTTTTCAGGGTGTCTGATGCTACTGCAGTGATGGAATCAACTCAGTTCTTTCCAATCTCAGTTCAACCACCTCTTCTGGAGTTCTGCCTTTGAAATGGACTCATTTTTCAACTTCAGAAGGTTTTTTTTAGATATCTGCCTTTATATACATAATCAGGAACACTTCTGGCTCACATCCAGCAATATTATCAATGGTTGCCAAGCAAGCCCAGTTATATCAGACTATTCTATCCCTCTGAAGATGGACAAGAAAGCTAATATAGTAGAAGTCAGAAACATGTTTCGAAATAGTTGTAATACGTTAGAGCAGTGTACTGAAAGTAATAGAGTGAAATTTAATAGAGACAACACAAAGTCCTCATATAGAAGAAATAAATAAAATGCCCTTGTATTGAATGATGTATACTTGACTTGATAGCAGACTTGTGAAAAGGATCTTGGAATTATAAATGAACTATAAATACCCATGCTCCGCTATGAAACTATGTGATTGGGTTTGATAAATTGACAGTTAAATCTTGAACATTAATGAGTAGTTATGATCGGCCTCTCTTCTCCCCTTCTCTCCCTCAGGTTTGTCCCACAGAAGCCTCTCCTTTCCCCTTCTCTCCCTTAGGCTGGCCCCATTGATCCTCTCCTACCCCTTCTGTCCTTCAGGCTTGTCCCACAGAGGTGTCTCCTATCGTATCCCCTTCTCTCCCTCAGGCTTGTCCCACAGAGGCCTCTCCTATCTTTTCTCCTTCTCTCCCTTAGGCTTGCCCCACAACCTAGCAATAGCACTTAGACTTATATACTGCTTCACATTGTTTTACAACCATCTCTAAGTGGTTTACAAAGTCAGCATATTGCCTCCAACAATCTGGGTCCTCAATTTACTGACTTTGGAAGGATGGAAGGCTGAGTCAATCTTGAGCCAGTTAGAATCAAACTGCTGACAGTTGGCAGAGTTAGCCTGCAATACTGCATTCTAGCCACTATGTCATCACAGCTCTTAATCAAGAACCCTGAATTATGCAACTAACCTGAAGAGTGGACTGCAATCCCACTGAGAACTAAAGATGGAACCACTCAGACTTGGAATCTAAGTAACTGCAGCCACTCAACCTGGTCAGGAACCTGAACATGTTCGTTCCTATCCGGACATTGATACAAGATTTGAATAGCATCATCTGGATGAATGGGGGTTGATATGTAATGTATAATTGATGTTGCCAGATATCAAAACAATGGTAGATGTCACCCAATAGCCTTATGCAGATTTTAAACAGGAAGGTTAAATATGTTGAACCTAGGTGTACTCCATATATGAGAGGTCTTTGGCTGGATCTCTATACCCTATCAACATTGACTGGCCCAACCATAGAGAAATGAGGAAAATCAGTGGAACACTGTGTCTCCTAGGACCCTCCAAAGCTGTAAGCCCTCCATCTTCTCAGCAATCTTCCCCAGAAAGAGACTGGTGGAAACTGAATGAAAATTGCCTAGAGTAGTTGGGACCAGACAAGGTTTCTTGAAGAAACCTGCTTCCTTCAAGATAGGAGGCCCTCTTTCTCTTTTCATTCCCTCCCCAGATTTTACCACATGGAGTCATCTATGTATTACCTCCTGGATGTTCTTCACCAGCAGCCATGATTCTAATACTGGTGTCACAGGCTCAAATTCAACCTAGATAATCAGAGAAGAATTTGCTTCTATCACCTCAAAACTTCTTACTCAGTCAAAATCTAGCTCTGAATGAATCTGAGTAACTTTATCTGCTAGATGTTCAGAATACTGTTAATTAAAGTCTCTCCGTGAGGGAGATGGGTGGTTTTAAATAAATAAATACAATTAATAAATTTGCAGAAAGGTGACTCTACTAGTTCTTCTAGTACCTTTGTGAAGAGAAGTGTGTACTAATACCCATCACTAAATGTTTCTAATTTTTTTCTTTTTATAATAAAGAAAGAAAGAAAGAGAAAGAAAGAAAGAAAGAGAGAAGGAGAGAGAGAGAGGAGGAGGAGAGGGAGAGGAAGGGGAGAGAGAGAGAGAAGGAGGAG
>JANHFT010002564.1:142647-161376 GCA_032467955.1 Pseudoxenodon macrops
GAGGTGGGGAAAATGAGGACCCAGATTGTTGGGGGCAATAGGCTGATTCTGCAAACCACTTAGAGAGGGCTGTAAAGCACTGTAAAGCGGTATATAAGTCTAAGTGCTATTGCTATATATATTTATGAGCAATAGAATAAAGTTTATTTTTTTAAGTAATTTTCTTTGATTTCTTGCATTAGTTTGATTTACTGGCTATGTCAGTAACCAACAAATATATAGGTAGTCCTTGACATGCAACAGTTCATTTAGTGACTGTTCAAAGTTACAACAGAATTGGGCGAAAAAGTGACTTATGACTGTTTTCACAGTTCAATCATAACAGCATCCCCAGGGTCATGGGATTCAAATTTGGACACATTGCAATTGGTATGTAATGACGGTTGCAGTACCCCGGGATCATGTGATCACTTTTTTGTGATCCTTCTGACAAGCAAAGTCAAAGGGAAAACAAGATTCACTTCATAAGTGGGTTACTAATTTAAGAACTGCAGTGATTCACTTAATAACTGTGGCAAGAAAAGTCATAAAATGGAGCAAAACTCACTTAACCAATGTCTTACTTAGCAACATACATTTTGGGCTCAATTGTGGTCATAGGTTCGAGGACTAGCTATATCGACATTCCCAAACTGGGGTCTCTTGTCAAAATTAATGGCTCTATTAGTTTCCCACCCAATGTATGGATGTCCCAATTTATTTTCTCTATTGCATATGGCAGTCTTTCAAATATCTATCTATCTATCTATCTATCTAATATCTCTCTCTACATACATACACGTCTGCATTTACAGTGCTTATACGTTGCTCTACTTGAACGCAATTCTGAAGCTCACCTCCAGCATCTTATGACAGAAGGAATGCTCACTCATCCGGATGGCCTACTGACTTTGAAGGCAAAAATATCAGGCAAGATCATCTGCAAAGGGCCAGCAACATATCAAATAATTGAACCTTAAGCCTCCAACAATTAAACTTGGCACATTGTTTTTCTTAATATTACATTCTTTTACCTCTATGCCAGCCTGTCAGAATTTTCTGTCAGCCGCTCCCACAGGTTTTCCCAATCTGTTAGACCAATGATGGGGAATCTTTTGAGCTCAGCATGTCAAAAATTCAGAAAAATACTGTATATAAAATAATACTTTATATATTCATTTATTTAAAAATTACAGTCCAATTATGTGTAGCACTATGTATTATATAAACAAACATCAGATAATTACATTTATTAATATGATATGATATGATATATGAATAAAACAAACTGATTTTCAGAGGGTCCAGAGAATGGCTGAGAGAAACACCCCAAGATCACTTGGCCTCTGCAGCCTCCAAAATCATGCAATATTTTTGGGGAGCACCCTCAAGAATGGTTTTGTTGGTGCTGATGAATGCTGGTAGGTCACCCCAAATGTCATTGTGTGCCACCTTTGACCTGCATGTGATAGGTTTGTCATTGCTATAACAGGATCTTGAAAACTGTCCTTTCCATCTAATCAACTGGTCTAGTCTGTCCTGATTTTCTGGCACTCATCCTTTCCTGGTGCTGAGTACTTCATCTCTACTGCTCTCTCAGACCAGCTACTAGCCCAGGGGTGTCACGGCGGCATCACGTGACGTATCACATCTTTTTCCTCCTTTGCTAAACCAGATGTGGACGTGGCCAGCATGTGACACATCTGGCCCATAGACCGCGAGTTTGACAGCCCAGTTGGAATGAGATCCTGATGGCAAGCCTATTTGGAACCTGGCTGATGATAAAGCATGACATAAGGCAGTCAGATATTCTCTTTACACAGCCCAAGGACCTGTCAATTTGAAGAAATGCCCATGGTGAGTTTAGTCTAAAGATTCAAAAATAAAGCAGGCCAATGTCAGTATAATGACAGAATGGAACACAATAATAGAGTTGGAAGGGACCATGGTGGTCTTTTAGTCCAACCCCTGCTCAACCAGGAGACCTAATGCCTGTCCAGTCTCTTCTTAAAAGCTTCCAGTGATAAAGAACTTCTGAAAGCAAGCCATTCCAGTGGTTAATTGTTCTCATTGGTAGGAAATTATTATTTATTTTCATCAAGCGTACATTAAAAAACAGATACAAGTATAAACAAGATTATGAATACATGAGATGGATTCAGATAAAAGGGAACAATAGGACAGGGACAGTAGGCACACTTGTATGCTTATGCACATCCCTTAGGGAAGTATCTGCTTAAGGATACTGCAAACCCCCATTCCCTTCCCATTCCAGGGGAAGGACCAGCCAGAGGTGGTATTTGCTGGTTCTCCAAAAATTTCCGCTACCTGTTCTTCAGAATCTGTCAGAACTTGCTGGATTTCACCCCTGGTTTGGACAGTTAAATCTTTAGAATAAAGAAAGAAAAAGATTCTAGGGCATGTCTTCTGTAGATCATCTTATTATTAATTTCATGTATTTTTCTTCAGTACCCATTTAACTATATTATATATTCCTGCTATGAGAATGCATTTTTGCCTGCATTTTATCCTGGTTGTTAGCCACCTGCAAGTGTCGCCCATCAGAAGTGCACATCTCACAATTAATAGACTCATACTTTCTGAGACGGAACTGGTAGTATTAAATAAAAACAGCTGGGAGATACAGAAGAGACTCTTATTTATGAGAGTGTTAAATTGTTGTTGCTGGTAGCTGGAGACAGAGAAGGAAAAAATAAAAATAAAAGAGAAAAAGGAGAAGTTACAAAGTACCTTAAGGCATAGAAGAACTTCTGAAAAGAAAGATTTGGAGATTCTCAGTCATCCAGGTCAGGATTGTCCCAAAGGTGCTTTTTAAAAAGACAATTCACTTCCTTTGTTTTCCTTGAAGATGTTTCAGTTCTCATCGAAGAAGCTTCTTCAGTTCTGACTGAATGGTGGAGAATGGAAGGATTTATATTCCTTGCAGTCATCTGGCCATGATCACTCTTTCTGAGAGTCATTAAGGCAACTTGAAGGTTTATCTGTGTCCTTGGAGACATCTGAATAGTGCAAATGGGTGTACAACCTTCTTGGAACTGCTGAAAGGACTGTGTTGTAAACAGGAGATAGATGGGGTCAGATCCCTCTCCCTCTGTTGAGAGAGCGCTGTTCAGTCTTAACATAGTGATGGTGAAGGAAAGTCACAAGCCTAGGATAGGAAGAAGGGGATGGTCAAAAGATATTCTCCCATTTGTGCAGGGAAGAATGAAAGAGAAGAATGATGTTCCATTAGCAAGAAGAGAGGAACAACTATTCTCCTATTGACAGCAATTGCCCTCAGAAGCCAAGAGAAGCGAAACAGTGACTCTGAGGAAAAAGGCAGGGGGAGGAAGAGAGAGAAGATAATAAAGTAATAGAAGTCTAAGATTTAAGCTGTGAAGCAGTCAAACAGTAAAGAAAAGGTTAAAAGTGTAAGGTAATAAAAGAGTGAGGAGAGGTTAAATGAAGAACTCAGTGATTGAGCTGAGAATAACGTTGGCAAGTTCAGAGAAAACATCAAGGTTAAACTGAAGTCTAATTAGAGGAAATTAAGTTAAATTAAGGTAGAAAAAGAACACCTTCTAGAAATTCAGAGGATAAAAGCTTAAAAGAAGCACAAATAAAACCTCACAGTCTTTTAGTATGCGGGCCTTCAGTGCATATTTTATATAATTGTATAATAAGACTGTTTTTTTAGTTTAAAAATAAATAAAAAGTAAGGCTTGCCCTGCAAAGTTAGCGCCACCTCTTATGAAAGAACCTACATTTCTGAACAAGGCTCCACTAGTATGCTCCTATTTTGTAAAATGCCTTAGGCATCTTTGGCATTTAATGCATTTTGTTACAATTATTTGTCTTAGCAGTGTGGTTCTAAAAACAAGGCATCTTGTATCCATTTTCTTAGACCTGGGGGAGGATGAATAGCAAATTAAAGTTCATGTAAATGTGCCTGAGGCCATGATAAATTTGTAATGAATTTATATAATTACTATAACATTTTGACTGCTCTCGCACTGTAGGGCACACTGATTTTTTTTTACAAAATATAAGCCATGGAGTATGAATGCTAGTTTTGACAATATGGCCAATACATAAAGTCAAAATGCATATGCAAGAAGTATGATAACTAAGTGATGTGTTGTAATATGCATGCATACATTTCTTAGGAAGGTATGGGGAAAAAACCTGCTTGTCTAAAACCCTGAAAACTGCATATTCCAACATAAATTACTCTAAGGTAGTTTTAATGAAGGCACATGCAGTGGAGGCTTTAAAGTGCTTTCTTATTGTAAGAGAGAAGCTGAAAGGCAGCAGTTCTAAGGGCAGAGATGTCAGTTATGTCAACAATTAGTTGCTCAGCTTCTGGGTATTAGAAGTGCAAAGCAGAGACCTTTGAAACGTGGAAAGGTGGGGGTGGGGTAAGGAAAGCAACAAGTTTAAACTACCATAGATATAGAGGGAGTTGCACTCTCAGATGATGTGATGTCTCCCTTGGATGACTCCCCAGATTCTTCCTTAGAGGTCAGCTCAAGGGAGGATGAGCTCATTCCTGGCACATCAGGAACTGGGTTAATTGATGATGGTCCGTCAAAAGAGATTTACAGGAGGCTTCAGCTGGGGACAGCTTGCAGGGACAAACGGTCAATAAAGAGGAGGAGGAAGAGCTGCCTTCTGTGGTAGATCCGAGAACATGCAGGGCAGAGAAAAGACAAGAGTAATGGAGATCTGACAGATTATTCGGGAGGAGGCCCCAACCATCTTGATGGGCTGTGTGTTTGTTCCTCATGCTTTTTGCTTGATTTTGTGCTTTGGAGTCTCTGAACTTCTCTTGCCGAGTGAGCTCTTGGGGTGCATTTCAATTTTGCCTGGTGGATTTAAGTTTGTTTGGTAGACTTATTTCCATTGTTTTATAGACTATTGCCCATTGCCTTGTGGGCTAATCTTGGACCGCTTGTGGCTGGATTTATTTGGGACAGTTCTGAGGCTGGGTGAAGGAAACGGCTGGGAAACATTAATAAATTCTCTAAACTCCACTTATGTGTGTAAGTGAGTGGGGCAGCCCAGACGGACAAAAGACAATAATGTTTTCAGTGTACTTCTATTCCAGTTTACAGTAGTGTTCTTACTCAGCCTTACCTTATATTGTGTCTCAGATATTTCAATCTCATTGAACTGAGTGAGTTCAAGAGATTGAGATGTATTGCTGATTCTTGGCTTGAGGAGATTGACACATAGGGGTGATTTCCTTACTTAATACTCCCTGGATGGAGTATTATTTAATGGCCTGGATGGAGGGAATCAGAAGTGAAGTGTATAGGGAATGAGAAAACCTTCAAAACGAGTTGAGTTACCTTGCATGTGTGTGTGTGTGGGGGGCATTTCCATCTTGGTACTGAGCACTGGTTTGTGAATTGTCTTTGTTTTAAGTGGTATTATGACTTTTTGCAACACAACAGTTTTTAACAGTTTTGAATGGAGAGGCTTTTTGATATACAGCATTATAAAGCTGGTTTCTGATAATTGCTAGGAAGAGTTCCCCATTGTGTTTGGGGCTGAAAGAGCACTCATGCAAATGCACTTCTACCTCCTAAAGTAATATTGAACGCATCCCTGCATTTGGAAACATATTCTCCACAAAACCTTATTCTACTTGCTTGCAGCAAGAATCAAAATATTCCTTCTATTAAAGAATCTCCTTTATTTAATAATCTCCAATTAAGATTGATTCCTATTTTCATATTTTATTATGCAATTATTTGCAATAGACAAAATCACTGAAGAACCCCTTTGCATTTTGTTTGATTTGTTGTTCTGAACTATAAAGTACCCGGTTTCTCTCTCATAACCACCTGCTCACTACAGGCAGCCAAATTCTCCAGCTGTTTTGCAGTCCCTTGAAATGCAGTTATTTTCTTCCAGTGAGCTTCTGCATTGGGAAGAAAGCACTTGCCTATTCACATCTGCTTTGTGACTGAAGATAAAGGTTGCCAATTAATCCCCTGCCTTCCAACCTGCAGTTTGCAAATTGCCATACTGGAGGTACCACAGAGGACTACTATTACTACCAGCAATAATTTATATCAAACTTAAAAACTATGCATGGAATGGAAATGAAGGAGTATGTATTAATAAAAGTATTTATATTTACAGAGGCAAATACATAAATTTGCTATCCAAGTGTGGCAAGAGCCAAAATATGAAAGGAGGCTTATCATGTAGCCGTTATAGAATGTACTTCCTCTACAATACAATAGTGCACGGGTGTCAAACCTGATCGTGTCATGTGACATCATGTGACATATCATGACATTTTTTGCCTTTGCAAAGCCGGGGTGGGTGTGGCCTGCGCGTGATGCATCTGGCCTGCAGGCTGCCAGTTTGACACCCCTGTGATAGTGGATGAGTAGCATATTTTAGTGCCCTAAAGGTTCAAATTAAGATTCTGTGGTGCTACCTGGCTATAACTGGGAAGAAGTGCAGGGCTGTGTAGGGAATAGACACATGAGAGAAAAAGGAGAAAATTGAAAACAACCTGGATTATTTTAAACCCGGCAATAACATAACCACAATTCCAAATTCTCTTTCTGTTACTCAATTGTAAATGTCTGGTTATTAACCTTTAATTTTACTCTTAACTGTGAGTATGCAAACTATTGAACACTGTATCCCTCTGTAGACAACTGCTCTCTTATATTCTCTTTGTTCTTATTATAATGATTCTCAATAGGTTAAACACATATCTTTGCCTGCTATTTCTTTCCTCTAAAATACTTTTATGCTGAGACCATAAAAGCATTTTTGGGCACAGTCTGGGTTTATATCTATTAGAAATTGATATTACTAGTAGTATTACAGTATACTTATTACAGTATATCTATATTATATATAACATTATATTTATTAGGTAAAATACTAATATTAATTTTAGGTATGTTTGTTGCCTTAAGTTATTTATAAAAACAATAAGGATGGCAAATAAACAGAAATAAATATTCTCAGTATGGCACTTCTTACATAATAGTTTATGAAATCTACATTAACCTTACCGCCCCAACAGAAAAGCATGTCACCAAACCTCAGATCGTGTTCTAGTTGTAAAATGCTTTCATTCCTCTGCAGCATCCATTCATTCATCCCAAATAAATAGCTACTACATACTATAATTTTAAATCAGGCAATCCCAGTCCTCCATGTTCCTTTGCATCTTGCAGGACTTTATATTTAATCTTTTTCCTTGCTATACAAATCTACATATATTTTTCTGCCATTGCATAAAAATAGGTATTGTTTGAAACAAAGACATAATTCTATGCAATACATTGACAATTGTATACAATGACAATTGTAATTTCTCCCATTTTAAGATATTCTTCATAATTTCATTGCATATTTTACCATAATTTGTATCTTCTGATCTCTCTTTTTTGAGCTTCATATTATGTTATGTAAAATGTCCCCTCATAAAAGCTTTACTTGCATTCCAAACAATAATTATGTCTGTAACTTTATCAGAGTTGTCAAAAGTTCTTTCAATTTATTTCTGTAATCTTCAATTACTGTTTCTTCCTGTAACAATGTTTCATTTAACTTCTATCTAAAGGAATTGATTTTCTTTTAAATGCTGAATCACTGGGTTTAAATGCTGAATCACTGGTTTGAAATGGTCTTTGGCAGTATCTTCACTTTATGAACACTTTAATTCTTGGATATCCAAAGTAGATCAATTCTTGAGAAAGATCAATGTCTTTCAGAAAAAGAAATGTATTCTTTTTGCACCACAATTTTTACATCTCCATGATATATAAACTCTAAAACAGGGGTGTCAAATTCAATTTCATTGAGGGCTACATCACAGTTGTGTTTGACCTCGGGGTGTGTGTGTGTGTGTCCAGGCTGGGTGTGGCCAGCTTGATGACACTCATGTCGGGGTTGCCTATGGTGGCCCAAGCGTTTTGCTAGTGAAAACGGAATGGCCCTCCCAAGCTTCATTTTCATTGGCAGAGGCACTGTGGGTTGGTCCTTCGCTGTTTCCAGGGTGGCCCTGCAGGTCAGATCTAAGCACCCCAGAGGCCGATCCAGCCCGTGAGCCTTGAGTTTGACATCCCTGCTCTAAATTGTTTATCATGTAAAAAAAACTTTTGGTGGACAAATTACTTGATTTCAGTCTTACATTAAATGTCCATTTTCATATGGTAAGCCCATTAATTTTTCCATAAGGTTTTTATTAAATGTTAACTTGGTCTGTATTTAGAGCTTAATTTCCCATTATTAAAGCTTTGGTCCCATGCAAAGTAGCTTCAATCCCCACCTATCTGCCATAATTATCAGTCAACATCAATTTTGGTCATAATTTGGAGTTTGTGTACAAAACTACTTTTCTTTTTGATTCCCACTGAAAGAAATTCTTCATCCAAACTTTTGCACATCAAATATTTTGTATTTTTTTCTAATAAACAAGCTACATCTTGCTTCAATATTTTTTAAAATAGTGAAATATTTTTCTTCCTTTCTGAGGAGCGTTTGCTCCATTTATATTCCATGTTAGGCATTTAAAATTCATATTTATTCATCCACAGGTGGTTTTCCTTGTCCCAATTCTAAATTGATTATGTATAAAAGTGATTTTTAAAAATGAAGCTTTGTCCTTTAAAAGGCTGCACTTGTGTGTTCAATCAAGCTATTTTGTCTAGTGCTCAACTCATGAGAAAACCAAAAGATTTCCCCCTCATGGTTTCCTCATGAGGAGTATCAGTCCAGATTGTAGGTGGATCTCTCAGTCTCTCTTTTATCCAGTAAGACTTTGCTGGCCAGAAATCACCACTGGCTGTTGTTCAGTATTGTGTTGTTCACTGTTGTGATGTCGCCATTCCTTCAGGGGCATCTAGTCTGCTATAGTGAGAAGCCTAATCCCTTGGCCATGAACCAATATGAACTGGGCTGCACAGCTGGCGGTGATTGGCAGGGGAGTGAGTGAAACCAAAATGATCCCATTCCTCAATGCATGGAAAAATTGTCTTCCCTGGTGCCAAAAAGATTGGGGGCTGCTGTGCTATAGAGCCTCACCCAGAAGCCTGCCAAGACAAAATCATCTCATGGTTGAGAACATAAATATTTGAACGAGTGCTTCATCAGTGAAATGACCAATCAAACTTCCATCTGAATAATATCACAAAGATTAAGATAAGCAAGATAGGTTTATTTGAGAGAGAGCAAGAGTTTCCTTGTGGCAAACCAATTTAATAAACAAACAAACAACTGTGGGGGTGTTACAGGAGTTGTTGATTTTTTTTAAAGGAAGGAGAAGAGATAGCAAGATTAAGGGAATATTTTTCCCCCAACATAACTAATGAATGAAAATGATTCATGAAATTTGGTAAAGTTCTGGGCTGGTCAAAAAAGAAACAACACAGGGAAGGAACAAGGACTACACAAAGAAGGGGAGGAAGAGCAATCTGAGGGAATGTCACATGTATCTTATATATAAAGAAATTATCACTACATGGAACCTTATCAGAAGAGGGCAATACTTTCTCTGAACTGTGCACATGTCTGTCTATGTACAAGACCCAATGTCCCGTTCATTGTCAGAGGCAACACACTAATTGTGTTTTTGCAAAGGGCTAAGCAAAGGAAGCGACATAGAGAGATAAGGAGACAAGAAGATTTTCACAGAAGACCTAGGCCAAGGTCACAGACCTCTGCAGGCCTACAGTTCCTGCAAAAAAAATAACTATATTTGCAGATGGCCGAAGGTAGATGGTCTTCTTAAATTAAATAATACTTGATGAGAACTCATGATTTAAAATTTCCAGATTTGCAAAAAGGAGAAAAATGAGGAAATCTCAAACTGACTTCCTTTTGCTGATTGAGTCTTGTTTTTCCGCCCTGCTATTTGAAAGGCAATTTTCCCTTTCATGTTACCACTTGTCTCTGAAGAGATGCTTGAGAAATGTAAGAAACTTTGGAGTTTTGCCCATCTCATTTTTCTTTCATTTCTCCTGTGTTCTTGGCTGAATGAGACTGATCTCCAGTGTCACCTTATAAGCATTGAATTTTATCAAATACCCCAACTATAGGAAATAGTAGGTATTGCTTTTGAGAATCAGAAATCAAGATTCATGTTGATTGAAAGGCTGAGCTGAGAATGAGATGTAAAATAGTGGTTAGAGAAGGAGGATTTGTCTGTTTTGTTATTCCTTTAGTTATAAGTTATAAAAATTATATAGGTTGGAAATGGGAACAACAAGAGTGGACATTATTATCATGCTTGGTGGACATATAAAAAAAAGAGGAAAGAAATTTAGATTCAAATACAGAATTGATACAAAGGATTCAAAAGATCAATATTCAATTAAAACCATAACTTTTCCTTTTAGAACTAATAGATAACCAGGAAAAAGTAATGGAGTATTATATAATTTATTCCAAAATATTCAATTATTTCAATATAAGATTACTGTGGCAAGATTATTATATGCACAGAGATGGAAAAATACCATACAGGCCACTATGGAGGAATGGTTGATGAAATTGACAGATCTTGCTGAAATGATAAAGTGACTTCTTTAATTAAATAAAAGACATTGTCTACTTTTATTGGTGACTGGAATTCTCTTAAGCCTTGAATAAACATGGGGTGGGGTGGGGAAAGGAACTTGTGATTTATGGTTTTGACAATTAGAAGGGATAGATTATACAAAGAAGAGTAATATGAAGAGTCATTTTATATAATACATACATACATTCAATCATACCTACCTACCATACTTGTGAAGAATATTGGAAGCCACCTTATTTATTTATTTATTTATTTATTTTCTATTTTTCTTCAACGTTTTTCTGCTCTTTTATCACTTTTCTGCTTTTTGATTTCTTTCTATTTTTCTCGCTTTATATTAGTTTGAATTTTTTATATTTTTGTTTAATGATTTCAATGATATTATATAATTATATATAATACAAACACACACACTCACACACAAAATATAGGACACAATTTACCTTTCAGAAATTATTTAAAGGATTGGAGAAGAGATGCTCAGTGTGAAATCTGAAATAAGGAACTGACCTTTAGAGCCATAATAATACCAGCATAAGCAAGGCGTCACATTCTTATGTTAGTCTGATGCCCTTTAGATGTTTCCTCAAGCATGAGAGAACTGCTCACTATGGGAATTTATGACTGAATGTTTATGTAGGCAAGCTACATGGTCAGGGCTGATCACAGTTTTCTTTTCTGCAACTCAGTTTCCAAAACCTAGGACTGCAATGAGTTTCCAAATGTTGCTGTAGATTGAGTATTTGCAATAGTCTATGCAGTAAAGATGTATGTATTAGGCTGAAGATAAAGCAATGAAACAAGGCTAGATTTTCTTATCAATGGTTTGAATTGAATGGTTAAAGAATATAGTATTCATCTGAAGTTGGGGTATTGTCCATGAAAATCTTGAGAAACTGAACAGCTAAGCAAAGCTATTTGTATTATTTTTATATTTTTGTATTGCATTTTGAGGCCACCCAATTCCAAAAAGAGTATATTAGGTCAATGGCCCCAACCTTTTGGGCATCAGGGACTGGTTCCATGGAAAGTGTTTTTTCTGCAGACCAGAGAGGGTTTGGTTTTGTATGCTGCCTGCATCCCATGGATGGGACTTTGCTTGTTTGTGATTGCTGGCATGCCGCAGACTGGTTGGGGGTTGGCCTTAGGTATTATGTAAGGACACCTTTCAACTTTTTTAATATGTTTTTTTAAAGAAACACCATTCAGCAAAGACAGATAAGTAACATTTGGGAACAATATTGCATTGAACTCTATAATGAGTTCTTAAGTGGTCTACATGGAAAGAGATGCTTCCACCTGGTGTTTACAAAGAATACAAAGATATACTTCAAGGGCTCTGAAGCAAGCCAAAGGGAAAGACAACCCCCTCCATCCCCTCCTGAATGCTATCTCAAGGGTAGCGAAGTATCACAATCCATTTGAATAAATCCTCATGTAAAGAAGAGAGAGAAGATAGGCTAGATGAGAATCTCTTGTCTGAGATCCCAAATCTAAACATGGACTTGCAGGCAGAAGCAGGTGCTTGGAATTCAACAGTGGTTGAACCACAGCTGTTGCTACAGCTCTTTCAGATTTTTTAAAGTCAGAATTTCTCTTCAGTACACAATATTTCTTAAAGGTTAATAAGAACTTGATTTTAGATACAAACCTTTGCTGCCTCTGCATCTAAACTATGGGTTGAAGTCAGGCACCTGCCAAGAGTCCTGTGATACGATGGAATATAAATTTGATTAATGAATATAAATGATGTTGGTGATAACTTTTCTTGTGAAACGGGGTATTGGAATCATGCTTGTCTGGACCTTTGTACTACAGCCTGATTTTTATTATTTTCTGTTCTTAAGGCTATGGATTTATAATACTGCTTTAGTATTTTAATTTCATATCATATCTTGACTTTGTGGCCTTACCTGTGATATGAGTTTCTCAAGTTCACAAAATTCACTTGTTAGGTTGCTTTTCTCCCACCTTTCTTTAGCAGGAAAAAAAAAAGACATCTTCATTGATGAACAATGCTTTGTGTGAATGTTCCTGAATCCAACTTGAATATTCATTAGAAGAACAGGCTTAATAACTATAATAATAAAGAAGAGGGAAGATTTATTTATAGAAAATATATTTTATTAATAGGCAAATGTTAGTACCTAGCTAGCTACATCCAAATGCAGGACATGGGCAAGGAGGCTGGAAAGAAAGGCAGAAGAAAGGAAACTGAGATTAGCAATTTCTTAGATAAAGAACAGATAGAATGATAGACAAAGAGGAAGTTAATCCTTAACTTTCTATCTAAACTCTACAGCTTGTGGTTTGTGGTTGTGGTTAATAGTTTAAGTGGTGCTGAAGAGTCAGTCAATGTATCCCACAAATACAAAAAATAGATCTTTTTTACAGATGATTATATTCTATTTGATAGATCTTCAGAAAAGAGACTTCAAAGCTATTCAGAGCAAGAGCATATAAAAAATACAACTCTAGGATCCTCAACATTATTTAGTTTACATCTGGGCAGCCAAGTGGTTAGGCACACAGTCATTTGGTCACTATCCAACAAAATGTATTATTTCCGTATGTAAATTATTATCTTCTCTGTGTTGATTCAAGTCCAAAGAAATCACAGGCAGATGGTTTCCCCTTTTCCAGGTGATCCATAAATGGACATCCAGTTGACAATGGTGGACTGCTACTGAATTTTGCACACCCTTAAATTAAATTATCCTATTGATAATTAGTGCTAAGTCAGAAACACAGACAGGAATGGAAAATGCAAGAAAACAAGCTCAAAGAGAAAAACCATCACTAACCATAGCTCAGGAATCAGACTTGGTGCTTGCTTCATCATCATTGAAATAAAACCAGACATAGATTTAGGCGACTGTATTTATTTCTCTGCAGGAAAGAAGACCCATTAGATACAAATTTCCAGACATATAGTACTTTTTGAATTCTTGAGGAAGAAATGATTGTCCCCATTCTTCCCTTTTTCCTGCTGTCTGTTTTCTTCCCACTCCTGTTTAAATTTCTGGAATCTAGTTATGGGAAAAACTACAAATGGAATGGTATCAAGATCAAATGATCAATTAGCAACATAAATGTCTAGTCATCGGCAATTTCCATTTAAATGAAAATGATTTCTTCAAATTTCCATTGTTTTTAGCAACCAACAGGCTAAAGTGTAGGCAGGAATCTGCCTTTCCTCAAAATGCTTACATAACTTGCATATTAATATCAGGCAACGGTGTTGCTTTCTTGTGTAGGCTTTGCAAGTTACTCCTGGCTACCTTTCTCTAATTTTCTTTACATTATATAGTTATTTTAGGAAGCGTCAGAAAGAATGTAATAGGAAAATGATGGACCAGTTCAATATGTGATTGAGGGGAAATTGGAAAGAGCAAGGTCTATGTTGTAAGATATGAAAGCAATAAAAATAAATCCATTTAACTACATTTTGTGAGTTTATCACATTGCCTTTTCTGATAGCTTTATGAATGTAAGTGAGCAAAACAGATGGTGGCTTTTGTAGGAGACTATAACTTCTCAAGATATGGATAAATTGTACTTCTGTCTCAGGTTTGTTTTAGAGAAGGAAAACATGTTTTCTGAAAATCTTGTTACAAAGGGCAGATCTGCCTGTTCTGCTTGGACCATCATTAGTTCTGGGCATTCAACAGCTTCCTATGCATGAACAGATAATACCATCCTTCCCCATATTGTATATCATCCCTGCTCTTTCCAGGTACAGGTGCAATTCAAACCTGCTGCTTTCTGATTGAAGCTATGTTAAGTTCTTCATCAGATAGTTCCCCAGTGCTTCATTCTATTCTAATATCCCCAGCTCTATTTTGCTAGCCTGCCTGTCATACTTTCTCCTTTCCAGCTGGTACTTGATACCTTGGACAACTGTTTCACCTTGGGCAGCTATGTTCTCTATTCGCTAATGGCTGTTGCTGATTTTAAATAAATTAAAGTAATATTGCGTTTGATCCAATGGTGTCTCCTTAAATCACTAAAGAATTGTCATATGGTAAATAAATAACTAAAGAATGTTCAACTCTAGAAACTTACATTCTGTTCAGCCTTACATCTACCAATTGGACTGTTTTGATTTTTGCCCAGTCTGGGTGAGGCATGGTCCCTCTGTTTTTTCCTAACCTCTGACATTCTTCCCTTCTTCTTCTTTTGAGTACATCTGTAAGCTGCAACGTAAGTACATTACTATACCACATTATTTCCCCAAAGCGGCATGAAATTTTTCCTTGCTATAACATTTTCCTGGATTTACAGTGGAGTGTAGAAATGAATGAACAACCCATTCCTTATTACTTTGATTATTGTAGCATCAGAGCAATTATTGATAATGTAAAGAAGGGAAAAAAATTGAAATAGGTTTAAGAAACAGACAGGAGCAGCACTGGAAGCAAACAATTAAGGCTGTACTGCTGAATTGCTCTAAGCATCCTTTAAAGTTATTGTAGAAGATGGAATATTTCCTTCACTGCTGTATGACTGTAGCTTGGTGCCTTTAATGCTAGAAATATTTGCCAGATATCATCATTTAATTCTCCCGACAGTGCTGTAGAGATTTTTGAACGTTTTCATTTTAGGCTCATCTTTGCTTTTTAAAAATGGAATATGTTATTTTGATTGCTTCAAAATGTGATAATATCCTCTCAGCTGAAGACAATTCCAGTTTCAGAGAATTATTTTCTATGGAATTGTGTTTATTATTATTATTATTAACAAAAATGACTCTTAAATATTATTTAAAAATAGTTGGCATCGATTCTATGGATAGCACTGTATAGATAATATCATTGCATAGATTAAAAGGATTTATTATAGATTATAATTTATCCTAATATCTCAATATACACAGGATATTGGATATCGTATTTTACCATCTGGCTGCATAATATTTAAATCTTATAGTACCATAAGAAGGGGGAAAATAGCATTTTAGAATATCTCTTTTTAAATAGTGACACCCACTGTTATTGAAAAGAGTGATAGCTTTTTAATAGCGATTTGAATAAAATACCTGACAATCTTTGATATCTATTCACTGAAATAATAGCTATTATTCAGTCATTTATTCTTTTACTTCAGTCTGTATAATTTCAACCCACAAGGAAATTTAAAACAACTAAAGTTCTTGACAATCATTTTTTTATTAGAGATATTTTATCTAGTTGAGAATGGCCATTGATTCTCCCAAAGAAACTTTCAGAATATTCATTCTAATCTTTTTCTGCAGAGACTAGTAACTCAATAATATTAATAATAAACACAGCTCCCTTAGGAGTGTTAATGCTTACTCTTTATTACCTTTACTCTATTATCATCTGATCCTTAATGGTAAATTTTGCCATATACACTTTCTCAAGTTTATTAGAAAGATTAGAAAAACATAATTATGTGCTTTGTAAAAAAATATTGTATTGACAAAAAACCTGTGAACCCTATGTGAACTTTGAATTAACAGTGATTAATAGATTATATTTATCACTATAACAATAGCAACAACATTGAGTTTTTAAAAATTTGGAATATAAATAAAGGGACATCAATTAAATAAATAAATAAATAAAAAAGCAAAGTAGATACATTAAAAACCTAGACAGCTTTCTAAGGATAGTGAAATGCCAACCAAGTAAGCACTTTTGCAATAAAAACCATATATGAGCTAGACCGTGTAAACCTACTAAAATATATATTAGTGTAATAAAATTAAGCTATTTATTCTTTAAAGAGTTTCATTTATGTTCACTCTGTTATTATCCAATAAATTTCAGTCAAATACTCCAGGGCAACTTTTTGCCCTTTTTGAGACTTCAGGGTATGAATAGAATAGGATGGAATAGAATGGAATAGAATAACAGAGTTGGAAGGGACCTTGGAGGTCTTCTAACCCCCTGCCTAGGCAGGCACTTCAGACAAATGGTTATACATGACTTCCTATACATTATGTTGGATAATCTGTCCTTTCCTGTACTAGTCTTTCCAGAAACAGAAAAATATGAAACAAAAGGACAGATATAAACAGCAATAATGAAATAATCCATATAAACGGAATATAAGTTGAAATAATCAATATAAATAATCACAGCAAGCAATAAAACAAAATGTGGCCACAAAATGTGGAGTTCACCCCATGTTTGAAGTCCGTCCTCATCAATATGCTGATGTATATATTGAGACAGGCTATTTAAGCAATAGTGCTGATGGCTTATCCCAATGTCTGGGAGCTGTGTGGATCTACTGTACATGGGAAAAAAGGAGATGGTCTGTGTTTTTGGGTCCCTGGCTTTAGAAACCTCCCATTTTTCATCTAGGTTGGTGTTGCAGCACTTTCCAATTAGAGGTTAGTGTACAATCTTGGTGAAAGGGGAGGTTGGATCTACAATTGTGTGCATTTTTCAGTAGTAGCCAAGAATACTCATATCAGGGCAGCATTTCTGTTCTTATGTACAATAGGAAGCTTCAATGCTTTGTGTTATGTCATGTTTTGGTATTGCTTGCTTGTTAATTGTCATGTGGTTGTTTTGGAAAGCCCTGTCATTTGAAATTACAATCACAGGACCGAGTCAGGAATGATCTGTGTTATGGAAGGACAGTTGCAAATGCCAGTCTGATCAAGTATGTACAGAAGATGACTTTTGACTGGCTGACTTCATCATCCCACTGTTAACCTGTCTACTGTAACAAGCTCCTGGAATCCAGAACTCCTCTAACATGAGGCTGTGTAAGATTTCTTTATCCTAATTCTTTATTCACAGCAAATAAGCTATAAGAAATATGAAGCTACAACAGAGTCCAGTGCATGGAATGTGGTTAAACAAATGGCCATGACTGAACAATTCAAGCAGCACAGTGTTAATGTGCACATAATTTTTTTTTGCACTTCGGAGTAGACCAGGATTTATGCATTTTCTGTCTATTTGTTTCTTTGTTAACCCTGTGTTTGGTGCTGAGGATATAGAATATTTTCTCCTTCTTGTGTGATATTTCTGGCTTTTTAGACTTGAGTAAAAGTCATTTTAAAGTGGCGCAATGGCAATTGGAATAGCTAGTTGAATTCAGGCAACTATATAGTAAGATGAGTAGAGTAGGACTTCCTAGAAATTAGGAAAAAAATTAATTTTAGGCCTAGTCTTGCTATCTCTGAAAACAACTGAGCTATCTAATTACCTGTATTTCAACTGAATTTCATGACAATTGCTCTTATGTAAATATGTGTAAGATTGTCTATGATTCACTGCATCACTATATAGTACCCTTGGAAAATCTTCAGTCCATAAAGATAAAATTCTCTTGTATCTAAACTTAAACAGTTAAAACATAATCCTGCTAATTTATTTGTGGTTCCATGTGTGCATCCATCCATATGGTCATACATTCAATATAATGAATACTTAATTTCTATAACAGATTATTTACACTAGCTTCTCACTTTTCTGCATGTGCTAAGTAGCCATTTCTAAGTTTACAAACTGTAGCTAAACTGAGAGGAACCCTTCATCACAACTGTTGTTTCTTAAATTAGATTCCTCAACTGCTTCCCTTAAGCGGGTTTTGAGACTAGTGCAATAATCTGGCATCATAATTTTGTTGCAGTTGGCCCACTGGCAAACTTATTCAGTAATAAGGGATGACAGGCAGTGTATTTCTTGGTGCTTATCGTGTGTCTTGGGTGGTGTTGATAAGACACAAGGTCAAAGCCTTGTGGTTTTAATAGCCAAGAAGTACACTCTGGAGATAGAGCATCTTATTGGTCTAATGAAGTAGAACTGAAACATGAAGAAAAATGTTATAGTAAACTGTATATTACATCTTTGCCCTATAAAAGGAAATATTTAAAACAGAGGCAAGATTTTTTTTGTTATTTTAAAAAAAAAACACATTTCAAAATAAGCATATTTTCCTTGATTTCATATGTGTCAGGGAAATTATATGAGTAAATTATGGTACTTTTGAAATTATGCTGATCAGGTGGAAATAAAGATTGAATTCTTATGTGTTTTAAAAACTGCATTAAAATAACATTTAGAAAAGGGAATCTTGATAGGTGCAGAAAGAGAGAATCTATTTTGCTGCATCAAAGCCACTGCATATGGCAATGGGTGATGGGTGAACTGTTCTCATTTTGAATAGCAAATGATTTTCATAGGGAATTCTCAAATAGTTCATTTTTG
>JANHFT010002566.1:0-18602 GCA_032467955.1 Pseudoxenodon macrops
ACATCAGCCTTATCAGCAAGGCGTGGGGCGCGAGGTGGCAGGTGAGCAACACGCCTCGGTAAGGGCGTGTGGGGTGCTTGAAGCAAGTCCACCCCTTTCCCCGTAAAGTAATTGGGGGCTTATTTTTTGGGGGGCTTATTTTAGCCCATGTGCCAAAAAGCCCAATTAGGCTTAATATCGGGGCATGTCATATTTTCGGGGAAACACGGTAGTCAGGTACTTAAATTAATGTTTCCAAGGTTTTTCAGGCAGGTTTCTTTAAGATTTACTATACCTTTGCTTCCTAAACCTGTTTTAGCTGATGTTCTGTTTAGTTTTATTTTTCTAAAACATTTAAGTCTCAGAAACCATACTAAAGCATACTAACAGTATGCTTTATCCAGCATTACTAGATTTCTTTTAAAATTCATAGTATATAACACTATTAGACTTCTGTACACATAGAGCTCCTGAACTACTTGACTATCATTCTGGAGATCTCATTTGACTATTAAGGTGAAATCATATAAAGAGTTTCAAATTGAGTGCATGTGAATTCTTGGCTTATGGCATTCATTGTTAAGTCTGTGAAAGCAACAAACTAGTAGGCTTTCATGGTATACTAGTATTGAAACAGCACAGATTATAAGCTTGTGTTACCTCTCAGTATACCTATTAAATAAAAAGTAGTTGTAATTCAATATATGGCTGTCAGTTGTAATCTTGATTATAAACTGGAAAATGAGTATGGTATATAAATGCAATTTAATATTAATTTCTGTCATCTGATGAGACAGAATATTGGGTTTTTTGTGACATGGCATGATCCATGGTCTAGCAACCTTGAGAATGAGCAAGAGGAAAGACATATAATGTATATTTTATTATATGACAGCTAGCTTATAGTAAAAAGGAAAAGAAAGAAAGAAAAAAGTATTTTTGGAATTAATTGGTGATGGAAGAAAAACTCTCTAAGGCCTGAACTTGGGTGATATGGATTCTAAGAGGTCTGGTTTATGATATATGTAAAATAATTTATTTTTATATTTATCTTGGTATTTTAATTTTAGATTTGGGATCTGATACAGATATTCTCTGCCACATGATGCCTTTCTATAGCTATGATATTCCTCACACTTGTGGGCCAGATCCTAAAATCTGCTGCCAGTTTGATTTTAAGCGACTTCCTGGGGGAAGAGTTAGTTGCCCCTGGAGAGTTCCTCCAGAAGCTATTCATTCTGGAAACGTTCAGCACAGGTAAGTGTATAAAAATATCAATCAACAACAGCAATAGTGCATTAACTATAAAATGTGAACATTTTATAATTAGACAAAAATGTTTTTTGCACTAATACAAGTTTGGATTTTTTTAACATTACTTCAAGCATTTTACCTGGAATATGAGCCAAAACCGGATGTCAGAATAGTTTTCAAGTTAAGTAAAAGAAGGCAGCTCACCCCATCTCATACTTAAGATCTAAAGAATGACACAAAAAGGAAAAGATGTTAGTAGGATGGAAGAATTCACAGAAGATGGAAAAGTTATTAAAAAAACAACCCAGCAGTGGTCTCAACTATATAATTCTTAAAACTGTTAGTTAAAACAGGAGGAGTCTTAAGTGTGTTGGGAGTAAAGTACTGTTGAGCTGTCAGTAGGATCAAAATAATAGCCATGCTGCTCTTCGTTCTGTCCTGGATACAGCCAGATGGAATTGTAAACAATATCCAGACAGATCATTATGACAACATGATCCAGTCTGTCTCTCAATATCTATGTTCTGGCATTACAACATACATTTGTAGCATTCCACAGTCACATGACTGCAATTATAATTATTTTGCTGCAAATTGGTCTTTCCATCCAGTTTTTGGGGAAAACTGCCTATTGGATACAATGGGTTCATTTAGTACCATAGTGTTCACTTGATGACTCCTACAAAAGTCTTTAAATCAGTGGTGGTCATTTGGTAACCCACTTAATGACCAGCATGACTTATGACTGTAATTCAGGGCTCAATTATGGTCATGAGCTGAGAATTATTTGTAATCGCCTTACCTACATGTACTCTATGGACAAAACAATTCTTTGTTCGACATAAAATCACTTTTGTCTTCCATGTGGACATTTGCATCCACAATGGAAGTTGCTTTGTCAACTTCTGAAGGAATATTACCTAAACTGATGCCCTCCAAATGTTTAGGGACTGCATCTTTGGAATTTTGAGTCAGTTTGAATGTTTCAGATTTAACATGTCTGGGGAATGCAAATAAGGCAAAATGGCAAATAAGAAAATGGATGACTGGTGTACAGGCCACTTTCTGAGAAAGACACTATATTATATATTATCTCACTGTTTCATAATATATTAGTTAAACTAAAGATTTATATTAGTGGCATGATTTAAAAAATGGGATACTTGGTACTTTTTGCCATTTAAACTTTTTTTTCCATAGTGGATTCTTTTTTATGTTGTGAGCAACTCTGGGAGTTTTTGAAACTGAAGGGCTTCATAATTCTTTGAAGTGCTCCTAGAGCAGTTTCTGACAAAAGCTCTTGGTTTATGGCAACAGTTTTATTGATAAAACAGAAGAATATAGAAAAGCCTTCTTTGCATAGGCATTCAAGTTTGCATACCAGAATAGTAATATTTTTATTTTTTCATTATTTTGTTTTGAATGTTCCTTGAGTGCTGGGGATATTGTATTTATTATTGTATTGTATTGTATTTATACTTTAATTATTGTTTCACTGTTTTGATCCTGACCTATCTGTAGGACATTCCCTAAATACTACTTAGCAATTAGACTTACATACCGCTTCTTAGTGCTTTTACAGCTCTCTCTAAGTCTAAGCGGTTTACAGAGTCATTTTATTGCCCCCAACAATCTGGGCCCTCATTTTACCTACCTCAGAAGGATGGAAGGCTGAGTCAACCTTTAGCCTGGTGAGATTTGAACTGCCAAACTTCAGCTAGCAGTCAGCTGAAATAGCCTGCAGTATTGCACTCTAACCACTGCACTACCTCTGCTCTCTATTCTTTTTGGGAGTGAAGTAGTACATAAGAGTTAGTAAATAAAATAAATCAATATTTAATAAGTTTTAGTTGATTGTAGAGTACTTGGGAAAATTTGTGGATATTTTAGAATAATAAGCTATGCATAAATTTAGCCATAGATGAAGACTGGAACTGTAATCTGTAATGTTTTATTGGATGGATGGAGTTAAAAATGGTGAAATTAATGAATGCTCTGGATTTTGGATGTTCCCATTTCATTGAAACAGATTTTCTAAATCTATTTGATCAATCATACTGATTAAATATAAATAAGCTAAAGATCTCATTATTTTATATCAATTGAAATGAATGTTGATAAACCTTCATAGAATTGCATATTTAATTAGAAGGAGTAGATTTTAAATAGTCAAGACTATGAACTCGGAAATCAAATTTGGTTGCATAAATCTTTTTTAAAATATTAATTCAATTCAGTTAGTAAAATTTTGCAAATCTATTCTTTTATTTCTAAGGGCATGGATGATTTTAGATCAATACAGAAAGAAGTCAAAGCTTTTTCGTACCAATATTTTATTGGCTCCACTAGGAGATGATTTTCGCTATAGTGAAAGTTCAGAATGGGATCAGCAATATCAGAATTATCAGAAGTTGTTTGATTATATGAATTCCCATCCTGAGTACCATGTCAAGGTAAGAAGCCATTTTATTTTTTTTCACTAGAAATTTTTTCAAAGCATTACATTTGCTTCTGGACTGTTGTGGCAAATAAATATATAAGTCTTTTAAAATATGATTCCTTGGATTCTGGTGAGAGATATTCTTCTGGTGTACAGATAGTCCTCAATTGAGCCCAAATTTTTTGTTGCTAAGGAAAACAAGTGAGTTTTGCCCAATTTTACAATCTTTTCTTTTAAGTGAATCACTACAATTATTAAGTTAGTAACAAGATTGTAAATTGAATCTGGCTTCCCCATTGACTTTGCTTGTCAGAAAATTGCAAAAGGTGATCACATGACCCAGGACACTGCAACCATCATAAATGTGAACTAGTTGCCTAGCATCCGAATTTTGATCACGTGACCGTGGGGATGCTGCAACAGTCATAAGTGTGAAAAATGGTTATAAGTCACTTTTTTTAGTGCTGCAGTAACTTCTATTGATCACCACATAAAAGGTTGTAAGTTTATTGCAATCCTGTAAAGGGTTATATAATATATGAAATTGCAGTCTTTGGCTAATGATTTATCTTTATTTGTACTCATTTAGAAATAAGAAAGTTTTACTCCTTGGTACATTACAGAATTGTACTATATATATTTTATGAATAAGTCATGTGATTTATTTCTTCCTCTAAGAAAACTAAAACCAACTTTCAAGTAATCTCATAAAATTTTACACTAATCGCTTCAGTGAACAGAACAATTTATCACTTTATCTTCTCTCTAAAAAACCCTCAAATCTTCACTAAAGTCAAAGAAAAAAAATGTAGCAAGTCATATGACTCTTTCTTAAAAGAGTTTTAAAGAGTACCACAGTTTAATTTTTTTAAAGATAAATGTGTTGTACTGGCTTTCCATACAATTATTAGGAATATGAATGTGTCCAGATATCAGAATTTGTACTTATTTAACTGGAATAGAAACAGAATTTACTTTAAACACAGAGACAATATATTTTAATTTTCAAATCCCCCAAAATAAAGATTCATGAAGGTAATAGTAAATTTTAAAACAATTACCATATTTTTCAGAGTATAAGATGCTCCGAAGTATAAGACATACCTACCTTTTTTTGGAAGGAAAACAAGAAAAAAAAATCTGAAGATTTTTTCATGATTTGCTATTTCTTAAATTCAAATGTAGGAAACTTTGAATTTTATATTCATAAGCACTTCTGTTCTATGTAAAACAACTAAAAAATCTTTTATGGACTTCAATGATTTCATTGAAATGATTATTTATAGATGGTTGCTTTGAAATTATAAGAATTTGTTGCCCAGAGCATAACAATTCTGTTTGGCATCTCCAAGAATTTCTTATAATCACATATAGGAAGCATATTATTTATCCTTAAGTGTAACATAGTGTTATTCACAGTTTTTAAACTGTACTGTTTTAGTTTAGGTTTATGCAACTCATTCTTTCTTTTCCTTCTATGCAAAAGAGAGGGATTCTGTACATATTTTTCCTCAAGGTTTTGATGTAATTTTTAAATAATATGATGGATTTTAAATAATATGATGGATATGATGGTTTAAGACAAACTCATGTCAATTCAAAGTAAGTGAATTTCAAAACATGGGAATGGTACTGCTTTATTATGCTAAACATTGCTCTGATATCTTCAGAAAAATAATCATAAATGAATAAAATACGCCATAATACAGACCTGATGAATAAAGTCTTGCTATATCCTAACTTTGCTTTGGGAGCCACAAGACTAGTAATTAAAAAAAAACTTCAGGTTTTATCAGAAAAAATATATGATTTTTCCTGGATAAGATTTTTTGTGAGTTTTTGAAATTTAAAAGATACAAGCTGACTACCAACGCTAAGTAGGAACCTCAAGTCAAAAGAAAGATGTTCCTGCTTCTTCTGTGTCATGTTCCCCATTACAGTGTTCCCCATTTTGATGATTCATGGTTTGTATGCACAATATATACATCAGTCTTTCCTCATCTCATCTGTTAACCTAAGGAATTAACAAGCTACAGTATAGTAGCAAAACTGAGATGGAAAAAAATATTTTTGTAGAGAGAAAAGAAAAACGAGAAGAAAAATAACTAAAGTAGGTCAACCTAGAACAACAATGAGAAAATCACAGAAGTGAAACAGATTTTTCAAAGTTTGGTTGAAGAACATAATCTGATCTAATTGAACGCATGGTAGATAATTTATACCACATTTTAATTTGCTTTAGGCTCAGTTTGGAACATTGTCAGATTATTTTGAGGCACTGCATAAAGCTGGCAAATTGGATGGAAAGAGTGGTAATTCAGTGTTCCCTGTTTTGAGTGGAGATTTCTTCACCTATGCAGACAGAGATAATCATTATTGGAGTGGATATTTTACATCACGACCGTTCTACAAGCGCTTTGATAGAGTTCTAGAATCATATTTAAGGTAAATAGTGTAATTTTGAATATTTATGCTATCAAGTAACACATGCGTTTGTTATTATGTTGTTATATTTCTATGTCAATCCAGTAGCATTTATTACTTATAGATTCTACATTGCAACAAATCTTGGCCTAAATGTTAACTAAATGTTAAATACTGTAGAATATTATAAAAGCTGTTACATAATTAATATCTTCTACTGCAATGAAGAGGGGGGGAGGGAAGGAGGAGATGGCATTTATAGAATAGGTATGATTACTAATATTATAAGATGGATTCATTAACTTTTTTATTTTTTTTCTTATGTTGTGCTTCTATTCCAGAACTATTTCTTCCATAGTGTGTCTCTTTCCCAAAAAATTTATTTCATTTTGGTAACGTGTCATACTTTTTCTAATAGATGACTTTTGGTTGGTATTAAAATCCTGGAATTCTCTTTTGATTATTTGTTTTGGCTATTTGTTTCTTGGAGTAATTCAGTAGCTTCTATTCAAGAAATAATCTTTCCAGACAATGAAATACTTCTCTTTGTGAAGCACCGAATACTATAATGTCAAATGGCTTTTTCAGATCATAGGTTAAAAATTGTAGGAGAAAGTACATATCCACCTGTTGGGTAATTGCAGTTAAATCTATTAAACATCCTCTGATGTGCTCAACAACTTGATAAAACTGTTTTTGTTAATTTAATTACATCATGAATTCTAAGTTTTTAAAGTAATCATTCAATTTAAAGTACATTTATACCACTTCTCATTGCAGTTAATCCTGAAGCAGTCCACAAGCCCAGTAGAGTGGAACAAAACACTCCATTAATAAGTTTAGGGGGATATAATGATTAAGGTAATCAGTCTTTTAAAAGCATAAGACATTCAAACACAAAATTCCAAAAGATATGTAAACAATATCCATTTCTTTTACTTTTTCCATTTCTGATTATGACAAGTTCTAAGTTAACAACATTCAATAGAAATTTTCAGATCTTAGGAAAAGGAAACTGTTGTGGCTATGAGAGTCAAAATGTGTGATTGTCAAAAAGTGCATGCAAAGCATTCAGAAAGATATTTCCCATGAGCAAAATACTACTTCATCAAGTTGTGAACATACAGAAGTAATACAGTTGTTATGACCCAAAGGAAATAGAAGTGTAGAGACAACCAAAGAAAATGGTTGTCTCATCATTTTGGGATTCATGTGTCATCTACTCCAAATGATTATGGTAATCATGATGATGACAAATGCTTAAATGTATACTTTGCCAAAAAGCCCAATGAAGTAAATCAAATCCAATTTTAGGTTTAAAGGAATTGTTTGTTTATAAAATGTTTACATTGCCTGAATCCTAGTGACTTTATTATCCATTGAACAATATTACAGAAGGTCTAAGATACCAGAATGATACAGAGATACAGAGTGATTGTATGAAATGTACAGTAAGTCAAAATTGCAAATGTTGTCCAACTAACATATTTGTTTAGCTAATTATTCTATAATAAGCAATTTCTTTAATTTCAGAACTGCAGAAATTCTATATTCTTTGGCTGTGGTACAATCCAAAAAGTTTGAGAAAACAAAAATGTTCCCTTCAGTAGACTACTATAGATTGCTGACAGAGGCAAGAAGAAATCTGGGACTGTTTCAGCATCATGATGCTATCACAGGAACTTCAAAAGATTGGGTGGTTGTAGATTATGGTACAAGGTGAGTATTAAAAGCCTTAAAACAGTCTTGACAGGTTTTATTCTTTAAGGTGAATCTAATTATGGTATCTGGAGTCTTGTTTTAAATCACTAAAAATTGATTGCTTGTTTTAAGTTTAAGCAGTCTAATGCTAGCATGTCAATTTTAATATAAAAAATACTTCATGGAAAATGTAACACAAAAATATTTGAATTTAGTCTTCATAGTTGGTGTATTTATTTTATTCACAGGCTTTTTCATTCATTAATGAACTTGAAGGAGATCATCACTGAATCCGCTCACATTCTTACTCTGAAGGACAAGGAAATGTATAGTTACAACGCAGCAACACCATTCTTTACAATGGTGAGTTTCAGAAAGCAGCTAATGTGATTAGAGCAGCTAATGTGTAACAGAAGTCATAAATTGTGCTGATGAAAAGATAGCTTTATATAATTATAAACTTGAACTAGTCTTTTAACCAGGAAATAGAACGGCAGAATTGAACCTTGCACCTTTATATATACAGGACATGTGCATATATGCACAACGTTGCTTATCAAACTCCAAGGATCTATTTTCATAACCTCCTTGTTTCCACCTTAGCCTTTGGGAGGTGGGGATTACACTTTGAGGGGCAGATTACACTCTCAGTTTCAAATATCCTTGTTTGGTTAGATGTTGGCTATATTTCTCTTGGGTTGCTTTGGGCACAATGGATTCATTTAGCATCTCACAATTGACTGGGATAAATGTTTTTGTGTGAGTCTCCCTTTACCCAACTGAATAGGTTTTCCCCATTCTTGAAGAGGAATATTGATTCTTGTCTGACATAATCTCCAGCAACATTGTTGCTCACTCAGCACAGATAAAGCCTGACTAGAACTTAAACAGCAGATTTGGAATTTAGACATGTAAAATGTCAGAGCCAAAATCACCAACCCTCATTATAGGACAGCTGAAGGCTCTCTTGGACTGTTCCTGGCTTCATATGTTGCATCAGTAATTAACCAAAAATACTTTCCTTGCTGGTAGGATATTACTCAGTCTTCACAAGACTCTTTGCCAGATAAGACTGTCATACAGCTGGGAAAACAACCAAGGTAAATATTTGGTTCTTTAATATTTAAAAATATCTAAACATGTTAGATGTTTCTGTGTTGTGTATGTGTGAATGGGAAAGCATGCACAATCACCATTTGCTTTAGTTTATCCATTCCCAGCATTTGCTCCTCCCAGCATGTGCCCCAACCCAGATTACCTGTACAGATGTTACTTCTGATTAGCAGTAGATCAATTCCTATTATAAATGGTTAAGTTAACTGTGTCATTACAAAGAAACCTGACTCTGAAATAATGCATCTTAGAATAAATTCATGCTTAGACAAAAAAAAAATTGAGTTGCATCTACAGTTCTATAAAGCAGAATTCTACAAAATCAAGCTGTCATCATTGTAAGATGTGCAATTTTTGCTTTTGGGGAATTGGACAGTTTCCAAGAGAATATGCAATTTCATTGGAGGCTGTAAACGAAAAAGAAGATTAGTGGATTTCCATTGTCTTTTCCAATAAAAAGAATTCTTTTCATTTGCACACTGTCACCATTGAACTTTTTTTCTATTAATTGTAAAAGTGTGTGCTTTAATGTATCTTGGTTTGGCAGCCCATCAATTGATTATAATAACACAATATAACACAATTCAAATGTTTGTTGCATTTGAACTACTACTTGTATAAAACAAGCATAAGCTGGAAACAAAGGAAGTGCTAAGAAAAATAATTACAACACAAACATCTTTTATTAGTTGTGAGAGAACACATTTAGAGATCATTAGGATAAAAAATGTTTTAAACATTCAAACAAAACAATATTTAATAAATATATATATATCTAAAATGTCTGACTTTTTAAAACAATCTTTAAATCTTAACTTTTCTATTGATTTTATTTTTTTAATTTGATATTTGCATTTAATATTTAGATTGATTATGATAGTGTTTCAGAAAATATGCTTGATATTATTGGTTTTATATTAAGATTCAATTGATTTCATGAAGAAACAGTAGCAACATGAAATGAAAAAGGCTGCAAGTGTCTTTCTTAGCCAATTGATACAATATTATAAACCAAAATAAGAGCTACATCCTGTTGTGCATTGCATTTTCTCTTTCTGCAAGTGGTCTTGGGTTTTTTCTTCACCAATAAAACAAACAAACCCAAACCTGTCTACAATTTGTTAGCTTTTTTATGCTCATGTGAAAAGCAAATACACACAAATCACAAAGCTTTATATCAGTCATAAATAAGCTGAGATGTGTGCACATTACATGGACCATAAGGGAATAAAGTACATTTGTTTAGATTAAACCTGACTATTGATAATGTATAATTTAAGATAAAATATTTTAACTCCTAAGGGCCACAAGTAATGGGAATAAAATTGTAAAAATCAACTCCTTGAAACCTTGCTCACATTCTATTGTTGTTGTTATTACTATTGTTATGGTTATCATCTAAATTTATATGTCATCTGACTCCTAGCGATGGATGAAAGCAGAGATTTAAAAATACGTGCTTCTGCTAATATTGCTAATAGCTTATGGCTCAGTGCAATGGAAAATATGTGTGTAACTTGCTGTGCATATTTATATAATCTTTCTATAATAGCATCCACAACTTGTATGGCCAGTGAACACATTTTGACAACATTGTTCTGGGTATGATAGTTGCTTTGCATTGGGGGTGGGCATATTGTCCATTCACAGAGCCACATGGCCCAACATAGACAAGAGGGCATGAAGCTGAAAAGGGACAAAACTTGAAGCCTGCAGGCACAATAATGAGAACCGTAAATCTAATAGGGTCCCAGAGGTAAACATAGTTGGATGTATTTTTTCTTACAATGTTGTTTAGATATAAATAGCAGAAGTGACATAAAATAGCTTTAGGTACAATAAGAATGAAAAAGATACCAATTGCACTGTAACCAAAGAAAAACTAGCTCTGAAATAGACTTATTTGCACATTTGTTGAACAAATGATCTTTGATGTCATTATTTAAGGTGAATATTACCATAATACTGTAATGTTTTTTATTACAAGCGCTATGACCCTATTGGCAAAAGTAGTACAGGTAGTTCTCAACTTATGACCACAATTATGCCCAGAATTTATGTTGCTAAGTGAAAAATTTGTTAAGTGAGTTTGGCCCATTTTATGACTTTTCTTCCACAGTTGTTAAGTAAATCACTGTAGTTGTTAAATTAGTATCATGGTTGTTAAGTGAATCTGGCTTCCCCATTGACTTTGCTTGTCAGAAGGTTACAAAAGATGATCACATGATCCTGGGATATTGCAACCATCATAAATATGAACCAGTTGTCAAGCATCTAAATGTAAATCACGTGACTGTGGGGATGCGGCAATGGTCATAAGTGTGAAAAATTGTCATCAATTACTTTTTTCAGTGCCATTGTAACTGAACAGTCATTAAATGAACTGTTGTAAGTCGAGGAGTACCTGTATTATACTGAGAATTTTAAAAAAATAGAAAATATATTATATGCACTTTTAAAACTTGAAGGTTCAGAGGTCATTCATAAGTTTTAGGTACATTTTTGCTATATGTTTTTGATTGAACTGCAAGATTCAAAATGATGCTCAATTTTGTTGAAGCCTTTTTTCTTTTCTTCCTTTTCCTTTTAACGTTCTCTGGTCTTGTTGCTATTTTCAAATATGTCTTCGATCATTTAGGGTTTGGAGATTATTTTTACAGGCAGCAATATGTGTGTGTTTTTTTTTTTTAGGATTGCAGGCTGTATTATGTTCTTAATTTCTTTTGGTACCATTTATGGATAGTACTATAATTTGTGAAATAATTCGTATATTTTTATGATGATCTATGGATTTTGTTAATTGTTCCTTTCTCCTGATAAACAGGAGAAAGGAAGCAAATGGTCTCTCTTTGAAGATCTTTCTCACCTCCCAGTTATATAATAATGCTTTTTCAAGAGATTATGTTTTAGCATTGAGGTTTTCAGTTATGCTGCAATGCGCGTTTGATGCAGCTCAGTTTTCCTAGTTAAAAAAAGTTGAATGACATAATGTTTAGGCATATTGGTATGAATTTTTCATGGAAGTATCTTTGATACTAGAGGTAAGTAATTTATTTTCTTTGTAAAGGTTAATGCTTGCAGTTTTCTGTTTCTGGGAAATTACTTAGGGCATTTTTTAAAAAGCATCTCCTTTTTTGTTAGCATGCAATCAATGCAATAGTTCCACCAGATTTTTGTAGTCTTCCTGAAAGTTCATAAAGGGAGGTGGTATTTTTGCAAATGAAAATTTCAGTGCACCATCCAATTGCTTAGGAACATACCAAGTAGATTTTTTTTCCCCTTGCCAAAGTGGCAGTAAGAATAAAACATAATTTGACTGAAATTTTTGAGAGCACTTTAATGCTGGAATAGGCCAAGCCACACTTCTAATTCTAGGGGGAAAAATGTTCTGACTGGAAATTTTTTTCTTCAGGGTCTTTCTGGCTGATCGAAACAGGAGAACAATTTTAAATTTTTGAAGGAAGAATCAATTCCAGCATAAACCCAGAGGCCAGTGCCACAAAGAAGTGCTCGGAATGGTGAGAGCAGCATAGCTGCCTATTGCCTCTAAAACAGAGGTAGTTGTTCAGTTTTTTCAAGTTCTCCAGGAATTTAAATGGGGAAAAACTTCCTTCAATAAACCTGCCACTATGCTTCAGGATTTTTTTATTTTTTTTATTTTTTAGTTCATTTGTGATGAGTTATATCTGGTCACTGTCTTCCACGTGAGTGGTGTTCTGTGCTACACAGAATGAGTAGCATTTGTTGTAAGCGTGATGCTTTGTTATCGTAACTGTGATGCTTTGATTATTGTAACTATGATATTATAGGTGGCATAATATCATATACATGCTCTAAAACAGTATGGTAGATTTGTGTTAGTCATAGCTACAGCGTGCATACTGTTGTGTATCTGAAATGCAAACTTATTAACTGGAATCTCTGTATAGAAATCTTGTTTTATTTTTATTTTCCAAAATTGCAAACATATATTTGAAGACTACTAAAAAGATGTATTCCTTCTGCTTACAGCAATAGCACTTAGACTTATATGCCGCTTCACAATGCTTTATTGCCCTCTCTAAGCAGTTTACGGAGTCAGCATATTGCCCCCAACAATCTGGGTCCTCATTTTATACACCTCGGAAGGATGGAAGGCTGAGTCACCTTGTTCTTAGCTTTTAATTTTTCTCTATTCCCCAAAACATTTCTCTCCATGGTAAATTAGATTCCCCAATTAATTTATGTTCAGGTGTCATAAATTAATTTAGTGACATTTTTCTTGGTGTTTCTGTTCAAAATAGAATATTATACAATTCATCTTCAACTTATGGCCAGTCCTTTAATGACTGTTCAGAGTTACAACAGCCTCAGGAAACATGCTTTCCGTCATAAAATGCTTCATGCTCCCCCCCCCCCCCCAGCATGGTCCCATGATTCATTTCAGGTACTTGACATCCAGCTCATTTTAAAGACTGGCTGTATCTACTTGCAGTCACGTGACCAACGTTTGTGACATTTTGGCCATTTTTCAGTATATTTTGCCCATTGGGAGAATGATTTGCTTAATGACCATTGTAAAAACAGTCATAAAATCAGATCTAGTCACTTGGGTGCCTTGACATCTGACTATCATGACATATGACCAAAATTTCAGTTCCAATTGCAGTTGTAAATCAAGGATTACTTACATTGCCCTTATTTTTCTGCATCATTATTACTCAGATTGAAAATCTTCCCATCTCCTCAATTTGTGTGTTATGCAGATTATCTATATATTACCATATAGATTGCATGTCTCTTAGATATAGAAATATATACATTCCAGTTAGCATGAGTGACAAGGTACTAGAATATATCTGAGTTCATATAATCAGTGAGGATATGAATTACTGTTTTAAAACAGCAAATAGAATTAATCTTTATTTGAGAATGTAAACCTTTTTAGGTGGGTAACTGTATCATGACAGTCTTTATGGATTCCAGCATTCTATTCTGATAATGTCTAGTAATATTCCCATTGCAAGAATATTAATTTAATAATACGCTTCTGATTTAATTTTAAAGTTGTTACATTCTTCTTCCTGAATTTTCCAACATTCAATTATATTTGATCCTGGATTTAACATTATATGAATGTCCTTATTTACTTTTGTAAATAAGAGTACAGTATAAAAATCTTAAAGGTTGGAATTAATTATATTGTAGTACCTGATACACTAGCATCCACGGATCTTATATTACCTACTCTGGTGTAAAACATTTACATAGGCAAAGCATAGAATAGAATATCTGTTTGAATGATTTCTATGTAGATCTTTGTATTATTTTGTTGTCTTGGTTCATAACAAAATTGTGTACTTCTAGACATTGATAGAAGATTTGGTAACACAGGTTCAGTCACAATTAAATGCTACTTGGAGCTATATTGCTAGTAAATACATTATCTATTTTTTAATCTATCGATCCATCCATTTTCACACTGTTTATTAAATAACGTCACACTTTTTATTTTTCTGGAGGTATTTCAGAAGAATACAAATCAAAGCAGATATTTTCTTTCTGATATGGCCAGATTAATTTTATAGGTATATCAATTTTGTGGAATGTACCTTACTCTTGAAACTTAGTTACCGTACTTTTATTCTTTTGTTTTCTGTAAGTATAGAATACGCACGCACACAATCTCAATATATTCATTTTGACCTTTGCAGCTGGTACTTGTACAAATTTACAGAGGAAGTGTTTCTGTAATGAAACCAATTGTGGAACATGATAATCAGACAAGAATGGTGCCAGAAATGCCATATCAAGATATACTATTCTAATAATAAAACTATTTTTCTGGTAATTTGTATAAATATAGAGTTAAATTTCATGTCCATTGATATATTAATTGTGGCTTTAACATTGCAATAGCATTTCTATAGCTATCTTTAGATTCACCAGGTTTGTTAGTTCAATTTGGATAATCCCCAGAATTTAAGTTTTAGCCCCAATATATCTGGATGCTGCCAAGGCAGCAAGCTGCTAAACAGTGGGTTGAATCTGGCGAGTTTCCTCCATTGGAGGATGTTTACTTTGGAAAAGCTTAATTTCATCTAATCCTATGCTATGATTTTATTTCATTTTTAAAAATAACAGTACATTTATGCATTGTAATTTTTTAAGCGGGTGTTATATAAATCCATTGAATATATCCTACAACAGGATTACATAGTCCTCAGTTTATGACTGGTCGCTTATTCAAAGTTATGATGTCATTCCCTCCCTAAAAGCTAAATACCTGGTTCTGAAGTTCCAATGTCTGCCTTATCCCCATGGTCACATGACCACATTTTGGATGTCGGCAACTGGCCCTCATTTACAGCCATTTGCAGTGTCCCACTGTTATGTGGCCACAATTTGTGATGTTTTTGATGCTTACATTTCCTGCTTGCTTAACAGTGTTTACTTAACAACTGCCAAAAAAAGAAAAAGATGTAAAGTTGGGTGGGTCATGTGGTAACCTGTTCTGTTGACCATCATGGCTTAAAACCGTAATTTCCAGGCCTAATTTATGATTGTCGGTCGAGGACTACCTGTACTAATTCATCTTGATTAGAGACTTATTTATATATCCTCAAAATATATAAAACTATGTCTTTTTTAAGATTAAGAACAGGCTGGGTTCATACATCATAAGCCATATTTATTTCATATAGGCAAATGGAACAATATGTAAAGTGTAGATTATTTGTGGCCAATAAATACTAATTTGAAACTGTTGATGCAGTTGCTTTCTTCTGCTGTTCTTCGGTTCCATCGTGTCTGATACTTGGACACTCTCTGGAAAAGTCTTGCAGTTTTCTTGGCAAGGTTTTTCAGAAGAAGTTGCCTTATGCCATTATGTCATTGCTAGGACTGAGAGAAAGTGAGTGGCCCAAGGTCAACCAGCTAATTTTCTATCAAAGGCAAAACTAGAATTTACAGTCTCCTGATTGCTAGCCAGATGCTTTAACCACTACACCAAACTGTCTCTCAGTTGCTATTTAGCAATATATAGCTATAAGAACCCATTTTTTATACTTTAGGTGCTTTCCCCAACCTTTTAGGCAATCAACAAAAGTGCACAGAAGAGATAAAAGTGGGGAAGAGAAATCATGAATTGTCCAAACAATTGATGACTGCTTTATTTCTCTACAAGATTGAATCTGATTAATGTCTGCCTTGTTCAAACTATACATAAAATAAATTATGGCTTAGTCCAGTCATGAACCCAGTCATGAATATAATTGATCCAATTTCTAATGATTTCTTGTATCTCTGGATTTTTTTTAAATGAAGCAATATTATTTGACCAAATAACAAGGTTCATCAATTTTCTTCCAGGCACCTTTTGATTTATAATCCTGTGGAACAAGAACGTTCATCAGTGGTTTCACTCTATGTGAATACGCCTAGAGTTAAAGTACTCTCTCCATCTGGAAAAGCAGTTGTGGTCCAACTTAGTGCAGTATGGGATGGAACATATAAAATATCACATGATGCATATCAGGCAAGCTATTTTAATACATATGTCTACATGTTCTAAAGCAAACTTAATTTTGGAAAACATCTTACTAATTGAAAACTAAAAAGAAAACACCTAAATTTCAGTCAATAATTTATTAATATTCATAAAGAGTGTCTTCCAGATTGTCTTTTTAAAAATACAAATTAAAAAAACCTCCCTTAGTGTCTCCATTCTGAGACCCTGAAAGTTCTGGAAATCCTAAATTAAATCCTAAGAACCTTTACTTAGAAATAAAACTTATTGGGATTAATAAATCTATTCTCAAATTAAAAACTCAATGTGATTGCAATTTAAAAAAAACAATAGATTTTTTTTTAAATTTCAACAGTTTAAATTTGAATTTGGTAAGAAGATCAGAACACAGATTTGCTGGTGCAGATATTTTAACTAGATGTTTTATATAAAAGTGTGCAAATAACTTCTCTTTCTTTCTGTTTTGTGGTAGGAGAAAATACCTTTAATTTCACTTTGATTAAAGTATTAGTTAAGCACTTTGAGTTTTTTTCTTTTTGACCAGATGAATTTATCGTTTTTATTATACCAATTTATTTTACCTGTATAATTCTTAAAATAGGACATAAACATATTTTAGTGACATCTGTGACAAAACTACTTAGGAAGTTGCAGCTGTAGGCTTTGAAACTGAGCATAAACCTCAGAAATACTCACAAAATCCTTGTGTGGGGGTTGGTGAGGAGGCTACATTTTTTTAAAGAAATCCTCAAATAAGGCAGAGCCACTTCCATAGCTTCATCATGAAAACTAGGTGTGTCCATGGCGTCATGAGAAGCTAGGGTTACCTGATGGTGTGTTTACTATATGATGGATGTAACAAATTAAAAGTGTAGTTAATGTAAGAAATAATTCTTCTGAATAACATTTGTTTGGTTGTTGTTTTTTACTAGTTCTTTTGATTTACCTCTAATGTTGATTTTAAGATCTTAACTATTGGTTGTTTTGAGAACCAGAAATATTTTTGATGCTTGGATATCTGCTGTTGAGATCAGAAATGTAACGTTTTCTTTTTTTTTTTTAAACAACAGATCTCTTTCTTGGCTCAATTACCTCCTTTGGGTTTTGGAGTTTATGAACTTCTAGAGGGACTGAATTCAGAAACTGCACTTGCTGATTATAATCTGTATCATAATGATAAAGCTAAGTTTGTCAAGCCATACAGAATATTTACTGTTAAAGAGGTACAGAACGCTTTGGATGAGATCATGTTAGAGAACCGTTACATGAAAATCTGGTTCTCTGGGAATTCTGGACTTGTTGAGGTATGAATGTAAACTATTTTTAAAATACTGTTGATACTGAAATTATGATGAAGATTAAGTTCATTAATTGCTTTCCTTTTAGAAAGTAAATACAAAAGAAGATAATAAAAATTATCGGGTAAAGTTGGAGTTTGCTTGGTATGGAACTACCAATAACAGAGATAAAAGTGGAGCTTATCTCTTCTTGCCAGATGGAGAGAGCAAGGTAACATTTGCAATAGGTTTACCTTTGGAGTTTATGTAGAAGTGAAGTGAAGTGACTGTTGATATATTCACTTGGAATCAAAGTTGACTCTTTCCTAGTAAAAATAAAATAATTCAACTTAGTAAAAAGAATGTTGAAAAAACTGCCTGCCGATTAATTAAAGGAGGATGGGGGAGGAATGGTTGCTGAAATCACAGGTGTATTTGATGTAAGTAGTCTGCCTACTCTTTGTTTTGATAAATAATCAGGCAAATTTAATGAAATAATGTGTTATATACTATACACTATATTCTCATTCATTATATGATTAGTTTAAGCATGGATCTAGAATTTCAGAAGGTTTCATTTTTGGATGATTTCTCATGTTCCCATTTAGAAATTGTGAGATCTGCTAGCTGGGAGCTAAAAGGTGAAAGGGGGAATTAATGATTGTTCACTCAGTTAGTGGAGAAATAAAATCAGCCTTAATACAAGTAGTCCTCAACGTATACCAATTCATGTAGTGACCATTCAAAGTTATAATAGCACTGAAAAAAGTGTCTTATGACCATTTTTCACACTTATGACCTTTGTAGCATCACCATGGTCACATGATTTACAACTGGTTCATATTTATGATGGTTGCAATGTCCTGAGGTCATGCGACCATCTTTTGCGAACTTCTGACAAGCAAAG
>JANHFT010002566.1:20066-39554 GCA_032467955.1 Pseudoxenodon macrops
GCTGCTCTGGTCCTTATCATTTATCATTCTACCTTCCCGATTTCCTATCACATACACACAAAGCTTTATTGCCCTTTCATCCTTCCCCCTTTCTTCCCTCTTTCATTTTCTCCCCCCCCCCCCACCTTCTGCTTTCAATGACAGGATGCCTATGAGGTGTCATATCAAACCAGGCAGAACTGACAGTTACTCCATTCTTAATAGGCAGATCTATTACCTATCTGAAAATATGACTCCTCACAATAAAGGATGTCACAGAGCACTATTACCTTCCCACTGTAATGGTACCTATTTATTTACTCACATTTGCATGCTTTCAAACTGCTAGGTTGGCAGAAGTTGAGGTGAGGATGGAAACTCACCCCATCACTTGGTGCTTAGGTCTCAAATCTGGGCTGCTGGCTTTCCAGCTGACAAGTCTAGTACCCTAACACCACCCTGACTCCTAACAGTAAACACTTTAATTTTGTCTGGACTCAATTTCAGTTTATTATTTTTCATCCAGCCCATTACTGACTGTTCAGGAAAGTTCTAGTCTAGTTTTAACTGCAATAGAGGTTAATGTACTCAATGTATGCAGAGTACTTGAGGCTAGGCTATTGTAATAAATTGTATGTGAAACTGCTTTTGAAAAGCGTTCAAGCTCTGGTGACTTTGACTTTTGAAAGTCTCCAAACTATCAGGCAAGGTCATCTCAAAGATATTGTGTTTTAGCAAGTTCAAATGTTAACCATGTATTAATGTTTGAAAAGAATATTTCCTTCAAGATGTAAAACTTCAGTTATTTCTACAAGAAAATGTAGAAAATAAAACATGTATAACATGTATTTGGAGAGTATTTTAGCTTTCTGAAACACTTGAATTATATTGCATACTTAGCTTCTGCTTCTGTGAGTACAATGGAGAAATAGAAAAAAAAAGGCAATAAAATATGTGTCTGTGTGTGTGCTTACATACATGTGTTTTCCTAAAAATGTGTGCACTTCAGATGTGTGAAATTCGATTCCCAGAATTCTCTGCAGTGCCATGCTGGTGGATAACTTTAGGAATTTAAGTTCATAGTGCTGGAGGGCATTCAGATTTTGGAAGACTTAAATGTGTGTATGGTTAGTTCAGGGGTCAGCAACCTGTGGCTCTGGAGCCACATGTGTCTCTTTCATCCCTCTTCTGCGGTTCCCTGTTGCCACTCGGCTCCACAATTGATAGGGCTTTTGGTTAGGACAGGTAGAGGAAAAAGGATGGTGGGGAAACCGGACTTCCAGTCAGCAGAGGAAAAAGGATGCCACTCTAGGAGGAGAAACTATGGTGGGGAAACTGGACTTCCAGTTGGCTCCAGAATTGAACAGAGGGCTTCCAGTTAGGACCTTTGTGGCTCTTTGAGTGTTTAAGGTTGCCAAACACTGGGTTAGTTGGTTACTTATTTAGTTATAAGCTTACTTATTAATTTCTGTCGTTTGTCCTACTGTTTCAGAGTAGTGAACATTGAACATCGAGTAATAGAGTTGGAAAGAACCTTGGAGGTCTTCTACTCTAACTCCCTGCTCAAGCAGGAGACCCTATACTATTTCAGACAAATGGCTGTCTGGTCCCTTTTTGAAAATGTTCAGTGATTGAAAACATAACACTATTAGTGGTAAATGGTAATGGTAGGAATCAACAAGTCTGCAGGAAGAACTCTATAGGCATAAAAAAGTAGAATTTTTTAATCCCAATTTTACCAAAGTAGGAGATTATGAGACACTTGTATCTGCTTAGGTTTATGGGCTTAACTAATCACTATTGTGAAATGTCATGTCAGTGTATTATGAGATACCTTTTACATTTAGGATTAGAAGGTCAGTCTCTTGAGATATCCAATATTGTGGACATAAGAGGAGAATACAATCGTGAGATTGCAATGAGAATTTCATCTGATACAGAAAGCCATAACAAATTTTATACTGACCTCAATGGATATCAGGTAATTCTCATGAATTAATGGATAGTGCACACATATATTTTCATAAGTTCCTTTTACATATTTTGTTGAAAGTAATTATATAATAAACTGCCTAAAATCCAATCTGAATTTTGGGCCACAAAATTTTATATAAAAGTAACAATTTATTTTAAACACTGAAAAGATATATTTCTTTCTTAGTGAATATGAAGAAAAAATTATTTACTTTGTTCTAGGGAAATAATATTTGGGAAATTCTGATGGATAACTGTGTGTGTGTGTGTGTCTGTCTGTCTGTATGTATGTATATGTATGTAAGATGCCAGCATAACAACAAAAATTGTGTCAGGGTTACAAGTAAAAACCCCTGCCGAGGTCGAATAGCCCACCTCACCAAATTGAGTAAAAAAATCTATACCTACAAACTTTTTATAGACTTACTGACATTTGTTATATAACAACAGTGTTTACTGTTCAGACTTTCAAAAAATATATCATTAAAAAAATAACATCTTTGCCTGGTCTTTTTGTGGCTGAATTCTGCAGAAATATTTTTAGCAATCATTTTGGTAATATCTAAGAAGTAGTGTATTCTTGTTATTAACATTCCTCATGTTAATAAAATGTGATTGAAATATCCACATAATATATACTTTTATAAATTATATAAAGCAATATTCACTATTTTTGTGAAGCAAAAGCAGTTTTCCTACTTCTGTTATTTAAATTTTCAACATTCACTGAAGTTACATTTTCTACTTCAGATTCAGCCTAGACAGACAATGAGTAAATTGCCTCTTCAAGCAAATTTTTATCCAATGACTACAATGGCTTATATACAAGATAGCAAGATTCGCTTGACCCTTCATTCTGCTCAGTCTCTTGGTGTTGCAAGTTTAAAAAGTGGTAAGCAATGGTAGTAACATTTTGATATGACTGTGATGAAAATCACAATTTATTTTAATAATGCCGTCATACACCATAATCTAAAAGTCATTTCTGTGTCTCAAGTATTTGGGACTGCTATTTTGAGTTTGACAATTTATAATAATATTAATTTAGGGAAGTTCTAAATTTGCTATTTTGTAAATATCCTGTATTATTGCTTCAGACATTTAAAACAGTTTCTGGAAAATATATTGCAGTAAATGTTTAATAGCTAACGTGTAGAAATAAAATCAGTGTGTTGTTGGGTTTTTTAGGCCAGTTAGAGGTTATCATGGATCGTCGATTAATGCAAGATGATAATAGAGGTTTAGGGCAAGGTGTACAGGACAACAAAATAACAGCTAATCTGTTTCGACTTCTGCTGGAGAAAAGGAATGAAGTAAATATGGTAAGCACTTTCATCATCTTATAGTCTGCCAGCTGTGAAATATATTCACTTATGTATAATAGATATATTCCACAATAATTTTTTATAATCTTATATTAAGCAGTCATCTTCAGTGCTCAAATTATAGTTAATTTCATCAGGATAATTTTATTATCCTTCTAGGCCAGGGGTCCCCAACTACTCGGCCACGGCCCACTACTGGGCCATGGCCTGTTCAAAACTGGGCCACATGAGCGATAAGCAACAGCATACGAAGCTCCACATGAGTGGAGTCTCCACTCATGTACAAACATCCATTTATGTGAGTGGAAAGGGCATGTGTCTGCCACTTGCACCAGTGGAGCTGTGTGCTCGTGCACGCACCTGCCACTCATATGCCCCCCCCCCCAATGTTGGGCAGGGCTGCCAAACTGGAAAGAGTGGGGTCCAATCAATTTTATAATGTGGTGGTACCTGCAAATGCAGCTATTTCTTGACTGCTCAGTGCTTTCCTTGAAAGAAAGAAGTTGGTTTGATTTAAAATAACTACGGTAGAGTTATGTGTGCAGACACCTCAGCAGGTACACTAAAAATGCATAGCTAATTCAAGGAAATGCTATTTCAAACTTCTGTTTTCAAAGCAAAACTAGGAAAATGTTTGGACCTTATGTTTGATTTTGTTTTGATTTAAGTTACAGTGCATAAATACCTTTACTGTCTTTTGAAAAGACATATTTTAATTTATGATGGTATATAATTTAAGAATCTTAAGAAGTTCAACACTGGGGGGGGGGAGGGTTCTCCAAAAAGGCACAATATCTCTTTACCAATGCACAGAATATGGGGAACAAATAGGAAAAATTGGAAGTCTTAATGCAGTCGAGATTGCACTACTACTACAGGTTGTCTTTGCTGAACAGCCATTCATTCATTCAGTGACTGTTTGAAATTACGATACTGACAAATGGTAGATTTGACCCATCCTCAAAGTTGCAACCATTGCAACATCCCTTTGATCATGTGATCAAAATCGAGGTGCTTGGCAGCCCACTCACATCTACAACTACAGGATGCATTTCAACTCTCCCCACTTTTGTCTCCTGCTCCTCCCCCATCTGTGCCCTTTTGGTCTCCCTGGCCTCCATTGCCACCCCTTGCTGATCTTTGCAGACTTCTCCTTGGCATGGGGACTCTGTTGCCATTGCTGCCCCAGCTGCCAGACTTCAACATTCTAAGCCCGCCACACACTCCAATCTGCCTGTTGGGGCTCCTAGCAGCAAAGTGCCCCCTCCTGGCTGCCATAGTGTTGAAAGATTTAGTTTTAAGGGGTTGGCACATTCCAGGATACGAGAAAAAGCAAAGCAAAGCAGGCAAGAACTTGCAGATTGTAAACTGCCAGAACTTCCATCACTTAAGCATTGCATCAGTGACATTTTGCCTAATGCAAAGTTTAGGATTGCAAATTCCAATTATGTTGTTAAGTGAGGACTACCTTTATAATGGAGTGGAAACAAGTGAGATATTACAGAGGTGATATAGACTACCAAATTAGGTAGAAGATCTAAATAACATTCTCTTGAACTAGAACTTTCAAGGGAGTGAGGTATAGTAATAATGGAAGACTCGTAACATTGGAGTAAACGTGTCAACAATTAATATCCTATGTGCCATAGTAAAAGAAGAAAACAAAATAAAGTGCTTCATTCTTTAGATAGTGCTAACTTCAAATTAAAATCAGTATTTTTGCTGTCGTTCATTCTTATATAGCAGAGGTGTCAAACTCACAGCCCACAGGCCGGATGCTGGCCACGCCCATGGCTGGTTTAGCGAAGGGAAGTTACAATATGTCACATGATGACGCAAATTTATATAGCCCTGTTATATAGCATGACCAAGTCTGACAGAGGCAGAAAAGTTGAAACACTTTGCCCCAAATCCAAGTAGAAGATATATAAATGGACATAACTGTGACAACTGGGCATATGTAAAATTTGCATACATTTAGTTTTATCCATAGACTCATGTATCAATATAAATAGATGTAAATATGCCCACTGGGCAAAAAGCTAATTATTTTCTTTCTGCTTTTTAATAGAAAGAAGAACAGTCACCTGTCAGCTACCCTTCTATACTTAGTCACGTAACATCATCTTTTATAAATCATCCTGTGATTCCAATGATTACTTCTGCAGGCAGCTTTATCCCTTCACTTTTGAATACTTTTTCTCCTTTAATTTCATCTATGCCATGTGATATGCATATAGTTAACCTGAGGACATTGCAGTCAAAGGTGAGTTCCTAATGCAGAATCTTACAAAATCCCAGTATTCCTGTAAATATAAAATGCTTGTGAAATATTATTGATACCAAATATGCAGGTGGTGTTCTCCAAAGCTTGGCTACTTAAAGACTTGTGGACTTCAACTCCCAGAGTTCCTCAGCCAGCAGAGCAGAGCAGAGCAGAGCAGAGCAGAGCAGAGCAAAGCAGAGCAGAGCAAAGCAGAGCAGAGCAAACAAAACAAAACAAAACAAAACAAAACAAAGTTGGCTGAGGAACTCTAGGAGTTGAAGCCCACAAGTCTTTAATAAGTTGCCAAAGTTGGAGACCCTTGCTCCAGAGTAGCTGAGAACTGGCATGATATGCTTGCAGACGAGATCCACAGTTTCTTGCTATGTGTAACAAGCATAATATAGTATAGCTGCCTCCTCTTAATGTGCATTGATTTATTGGTGCATTTCTTTTTCCCCTCTATAACATAAACTGTATTTCACAATGAATTTAATTTGCTATATAACTGGGCTGCTATTATGTGAACCTGCTGAAGGAGAGAGTGATAAATGTCTTGTGTCTTGTAAATCACAAACAATGATTTTTGTAATGGTAACAATAATATTATGAAGTTACCTGGCTAATAATTTATGTCACTGAAGCACTAAGACACTACAAATATTCTTAAATTGCTAAATTTGTGAGATAATGAATTAGTACTATTAACATATTAAGCCTGACAAGATATATCACATATTTCAGTAACCAGGAAGGAGTGGTGCATATTTCCAACAGTATATGTCATGATATATACATTCTATTCATACTTCTTTAAATTAAGAGTAGAATATTATGGCATATGCACATTGCTTTTGACAGCTTTGAGTAGATTTGAAAGATTGGCTGAAGACATTCTTTAAAATAGTAAAACTTAAAAAGAAAAGTATTATTCCTTTATAAATAGCAAGGGAGCAAAAGTGGGATTTTATTTTATTGTAAGGATTGCTATCAGGTCTGTTAAAGACATAGTTTTCCTTTAGAATGGGTATTAACTTAATTTGGAATAGTTGTGATGTCTCTGTAAAATTTCCAGTTTTGTGCCTTGCAGACTTTTTACTGAACATAAGAGACCACATGTTGGATTTAATGAATTTTGGTCTGATTTACTATAGCTCTTTTGAACAACAACAACAGAATATTCTGTTCAAGGAGATTCTGCTTGAGAATTTCTGCAATGTTTTTTTCCTACCAGTTGCTAATTGAAACTACTTTCACCATTCTTTTGTTACCAAAGACTTTGTTTTATATTACTGGTATATGTACAATAAATACAAACATACACATGAACTTTTATAATATTTCTTAATAGTGTCATCGTGTATTAACAGTATGGAAGTTTGCTAAATCATTAATATATTTGGATGTATTTGAACTGGATTTACTCTTTTATTATTTGGTGAAGATATTTTGGTTAAATATGTGATATCAGGTTTTACTTAAAGGAGATTTCTTTTTTGAACTATTTGAACTATTAATTCAGAACCTATTTTATATATCATCTAAATCACCTTGTTCATGCATTTTAGGATTTTACCTGCTATATACTGTTCTCTAACTTTTGTAAATATTCCTTACCATATAATGTTCAGGATTTCAAGTATGTATGTGTATTTCAGTCTAGCATTATACAGATTAGACAGAACAGTGTTAGGCTGTAGAATACCTTGTAAGCTGCCTAAACATTATGTAAGATAAGTTGCCTAAACTTCCTAATCATTTTCCAAATTTGATTTCAGACAGATTCGGGGCCATCTGAAGAAGCTGCCTTGATTTTTCACAGAAAGGGTTTTGATTGTAGATTTGCAAACACAGACTTAGGGCTCCTTTGTTCCACCACTCAGGGAAAGGTAAGATACAGTATTTTAATAAGGTCTGTATACTGGTTGAACTGGTTACCTGGTTTCCAGTTGTGTATGCTCAATGGAGTTAATTTTTTTAAGCAGTAAAGCTTCATGCTATTATCACAAATCAGAGCTTGAATTTCTTTTGGGAGACCAGATTTATAGTAGACTTTATAGCTTCTACATATTACATTATGTTAGGATGCATATTTTTGTATCCTTAATATAAGAAAGAAAGAAGAAAGTTCAGTTTGTGAGTTAATCCTGAACATATACTGTCAATTAAGAATTTGTTTGTTTTTCAATCAGTAGTACCTACTATTAGCTTTTTATTACTTTCTGCTCTCATCATAATTTTAAAATTCTGTAAGGAAAAGTATAAATTTAGTTTATTGAATATGCTTAAGATTCCATTGAATTCTCTAGATTTATACTTGTCAGAATGGCATTCAATTTTCCTTTACAGTTTTGTTGGTTTATCTGCTGTCCTTAAAAGCAACACACACACACCAATTATTGCCTTAGGTAGTATGGGATTACTTATTTATCAGATTTGTTTAGCCGCCATATTGCAAGAAATGACTTTGGGTGGCGTAGAATATAGTCAATAAAAATAAACAATAATATGTAAAATAGATATTTCAAAATCCATGAATAGATAATTAAAACTAAAATATGTACTTATCACTAAAATATGTACTTATTTGTTCATTAAAGTGTGACTACTAGGCCTTGTGTGAGGCTTTGGTTCTCATCCAGGCGTGGCAACAGAAGAGCATTTTGGATCTTGATTAGTTTCCTTTAGGCATTCTAGGCAAACACTATCCTTGCTTTCAGCAAAAGTAGGCATAAGTACACTAGCCCTGTTTCAGTGACTTCAGTAGAGAATTTCTTCTATCCAGAGAAGTTCTGCAGATAGTTTAAAAACTTTGGAAGAATAATCTTTAAAACAATGAAATAAAATTTGCATTGAACTGGATGTTGGCAGTAATTTATTTTTTGTCTTTTTCCATTTTCAGTTAAGGGTGTACAAACTCTTTAACAAATTCCATGTGGAAAGTCTAATACCTACGTCCCTGTCTTTGATGCATTCATCTCCAGATGCCAGAAATATCAGTGAGATTAATATGAATCCTATGGAAATTAACACGTACAGAATTCAATTGAGATGAAACCTGGTGTTTGGACTTGGAGACTAAAGAAGAATATACAATTCTGTGTTTTCTCAAAGATTGATGTGCAATAAAAAGCACATTTTAATTCCAACTTCTAGATACTGTGACAATGCATTCATTTTAGAATCTATTTGATCTTAAATGCCATAAAAGCCATGATGCAAACAGTTTTTCTTATTCTCTTATAAAATGCCAACACCAGTATACATGAATACAAGAACTGAGGGAGAAACAAAGGATATTATCTCTCATCAACAAAATGAATCTCAGGATAAATATTAGTTTATGACTTCTAAGTTCATAATTTGTACCTGAAAGGGAGCTAACACTGAATTTAAATTGTTTTCTGATCCCTAGCTGACTCTTAATACATACATTGTTGAAATCACAGTGTGAGATTGAACCTGAAAATTCTCTGGTGAAGCTATTGTCCAAATACTTGTAAAGACTTCTATAAATTATTATTTCAGCTTTTCCACAAGGAGTCTGCATTTATCCCACTCTATCTAACTCTAGAGTGAAATTGAAGAACCTTTGAGAAATGTGGAAGATTTTAATATTAGCCGACCATCTTGAACTGTGGAACTTAATTCTGGAATTATACATCCTTTTTGGAAAATACATTAAATCTGTTTTGTTACTTGACACATTGGGATACGTGCAATTACTCCAGAATACAGAATAAGGAAGATGGAAGTCTGAGTACAAGGTTTTTTTTTACTGAATACTTGGATACTAATGCTCTCTGAATTGTGTTTTCTATTTCAATTTAACCTTATCAAAATAAATGTGCCTTATTTTTTTGTATAAGTGTTGTTACTTTTTATGTGTCCATAAAAGAAACAGGACAAAGTGGGGTTAACAGTTAAAAGAAACTGTACCTTTTATTTGACAGTAATGGCCACATTCTGATCTACTGCAGCCTGTGTGACCTAATGGTGCTCTGAACACTATGAATGTAGAAAAATAAAGTTATAAAACAAACACATGAATAAAAGATTGAAAATAATCATTTGCTGGCAAATAAACATTTGAAGGCTGGCAAAGTTTGTCATGTGCATTACAACATCATGTGCCTCTCTTTAAAATACTGTTGTACAAACTCAGTATTTATGGTTATGTAGCCAATTTAGTTTCTTTACATCAAGCATTTTATGTTAAGTTCTTGAAGCCATGTGGCTTTAAAATTTTCATCTCTAAAGGTTTTTTTTTTTAGAATTATTTAAAGCTGCAGTCCTATAAAATCATTGAAAATGATTGCAATCTAATACCTTCTGGGTATTTTAGACTTCAGCTGCTGTCAGTCCCATTGAGAAAAGCAAACAGGTTGTATGTGGAAGTTGTAGTCCAGAGTATCTTAAAGGGCATCAGTTGGTGTGTTTTGCTGTATGAACATTAAGTCCCACTGAGCTTAATGGGCTTCAATCAAGAAATGTACTGTATAAGCTTGCGCAATAAATTGTAGTTCAGTACAATTCCAGTTTATTTCATTTTTTAAGTTCCTTTAAAACAAATAACTGGAGTATTGCTTTCAGGTTCATATATTTTGTACTCTATTCAACCTATGTGTGTATTATTAATTTAGCCACCATTCCAAACTTTTAATACATTTATCATATTCAGTGTTGAAGGTCCCCATTGTAGTTTCTCTATTTCAGCTATAGGAGAGAGTCATCTGTGCTATTAAAAAGTCAGAGAGCATAAAGACCTGAAAATAAATTATGCAATAAGTGTACACTTTTGAATACTTTTATTTAAATGGTATTTAAATAAGTGCAGAATCTTTCTGTCACTGTTACTTACAGTTGTCATAGAAATATATGTTTTATAGGTTGCCCCTCAAAATTATTCAGCATATTATACCAATAACCATTTCATAAGTGTTTATATTTTTACTGTAGTACATTTATTATTATTATTATTTATAGGCGACCCAAAGTTGTTTAGGAGTTGGATCGCCTATAAATTAAGTAAAATAAGTAAATGTTAAATAGTAAAACAGCCAAAATAGCCAATAACATAATTATAGTATTACTAGTATAAATCTCTTCCCCAACCTAGTTCCTTCCAGATATTTAAAAGTTAGATTCTTACAGTTCTTGATATATGGGGGTTCTTAAAAGTTAGATTCTTACAGTTCTTGATATATGGGGGTTCTAAGCTAGCACATCTGGAAGGCATTGGGCTAGGCAAGATTGTAGCTGAATAGGAATGGAACTCATGTTGTATATAATTCCTGAATCTTTCTCTATGCTATACAGAAAACAACCAAATGAAAAAAGATTTGCTCAAAAGTCTGAGAAATACCTAGTATCCTTTTAATATGTTATGCTAGAGCACTGCCCACACCCAAATCTCGGCTGTCAAAACTTAATTTTAAACGATTGCATTGAAAATTTGGTCACCTCTTTTGGAGAACCTGATTGCAAAGGGAATATGCAGTCCTACCCTATTAATTATTGAATATAATGTATCTTTCTAGTAAAGGATTCTGATCTTTGTTTTATGACTTTAAGAGTCTTAAACTGTACAATCATGTCTAAATTATTAATGATCTTTTGTTTTATTTCATAATATGGCCTTTTACAATAATAGTAATTGATTGTATAAATTTTGAAGTTTGTCAAAAACAGCCCAATTTGTAATATTTATTTCTCTAGGAAATTGATAACTTCTCAGTTTTTTGTGGTATAATTTCTAGTACCTATTCAGATATGATCCAGAGTCGTCCCCCGTCCCCCCAGCAAAATTCTTTCATAGGCATTTGATCCAAAAGAAGGAATTTGCTAATGAATTGAGAGATCATTTTGGTTGATTTCTCCTTGCAACCTCTTTAAATCTGTTCCAGAAAGATTGGTAGTCTTTGAAGTAGTTTAGGTGGAGTGATTAATGGGGAAGGGAATTTATGAAAATTGCTTCGCTTCATGTCTCTGTAAATGAGAGCATTATGAGCAAAAGAGTCCAAGGGGTGCTACTGCTGGTAAATCCTGGATCCCATCTTGGGTATTTTAAGATCAGTTTGTATATACCACATACTAAGCAGCTAAAAGATTGTATCTGCTGCCCTTAGTAAAGCTGAAACCAAATTTCTTCTGTAGGAATGTTGTGGATTTTTGAACATTCCTTTATATTTTGATTTCTTTTGAAACCAACTGATTTAATTTGAATGATCATTTTCATATCTTTATTTCCATAGATTTTCTTTTTCTTCTTCTTCTTGCAGGGGGACTGTAATGTGTTTGCCAATAAAAAACTCTGTTATGATAACCATGTGTGATGCTGTCTTGATAATCATTTTAGATAAACCAAGGTCTCAAAATAAGGCTGCGGTTCTTCAGGACAAATGCTTTACTATAAACAAGGTCCATCCATTGTATACAGGTTAGGTTTAGATCAGTGTTTCTCAACCTTGGCAATTTTAAGATGTTTGGACTTCAACTCCCAAAATTCAGCTGGGGAATTCTGGGAGTTGAAGTCCAGATATCTTAAAATTGCCAACGTTGAGAAACACTGGTTTAGACATATATCAATAGATCTGAAAATTGGGGCAGGGCAGCTTTCCCACAGTATATGCTGTTTCGTATTTTGAGGAAGGTGCCTATAGAACTGCCTCATGACAATTTTTGGAATATCGAAGAGTTTCTGGACTTCTCTGTTTATTTTCTATGGATAATATTTTTCCTTATAATCTGGAACACAGGTAGTCCTTGACTTAAAAGTTCATTTAGTGATCGCTCAAAGTTACAACAACACTGAAAAAAAGTGCCTTATGACTGTTTTTCAACTTAGACAGTTGCACATGTATGGTCATGTGATCAAAATTCAGATGCTAAGCAACTACCGGTAGTTCATATTTGAGTCGATTGCAATATCCTGGGGTCATGTGATTATCTTTTTCAACCTTCTTAAAAGCAAAGTCAATGGGGAAGCCAGATTCACTTAATAACCATGTCATTAACAGCTTCAATTATTTACTAACAAGAAAGGTCATAAAATGGGGCAAAATGCACTTATAAGTTTCACTTAACAACAGAAATGATGCTGTATATGGAGCACTATAACTTTTAAAACTGCTTGTGAAATCTGTAGAATAAAATATTTCATCTTCCAGAGCTTTTATTCTGACCTCTTACCACAGATTCATTCATCACTCTATGCCAACAAGTTGGCTTCCAGTGATGAAGTTACACTGTGGAAAGACCTGCCAATGGTGTTTTTCCACACAGAAGGATAGGAGGCAATTGTAATCATTACAAATGATAAATGTTGTAAATCACAAAAGCAATAAGTTTAAAAAGTAAAAGCCTGAGGCAATAAAAGGAAATTATGGGTGTCATTTTGCGATTCCTTAAATATGTTCTGCAAGTGGTGTGATCATTTTAGATATTTTATTGTACAAAATAAGACTTAAGTTATTAAATTCCCTCAGAATCCTAGATTCCTCCTATTGCCTCTCCTCTTAAATCTGTGTTGCTTCTGCTGCTTTCAGCCTCAAGATCAAATTAAAATGCAGCCTCTAATCAAATGGAATGCATCCCCTGATTTAATGTGGTCACTATCCAAGCAGTCTGGCCATTAACAGTTCTGATACAATTACACAAAGGAGGAAAAGTAAATGTCTTCATTTTGGCTGTAACTAACACTTGATAGAAGCAAAATGGTTGCATAAGTTTTGATACGTCCCAATCTATGGAGTTTCACTTATCCACTGATCGCCACAATTCCTATCTTTCTGCAGTTGCTATGGCAATGGCTCTATTCTCTCCTTGATATTTCATCCTGGCTGCCTGTATGTAGGCTGACTTGATTTTGCATCCAAATCGTCATTACAAAAGCGAAGATCCAGCTAACAGAAGATTAACAACATGTAATAAACAAAACCACTGTTGTATATTGCGAATTTCTATTTGAGGATAATGGAAACTAAATAGTCCAAATACAAAATAGCTTGATATTGGGGTTATTGTAAATATCCAAGTAGAAATAATTAGTTCTCCCCATGAGTGGAATACTTTCTGAAGTACAAGAATACTTGGGTTTGGGTGTTTGGATCTATTCAATTATCCTGCAGTTTACATGGAAAATATATAATTAATGGGAATAAGTGATTTACAGAAAGAAAAACAACAACACTGATGCTGTTACCTAGTTTGAGTAATGAAACATCTGCAAGAAAACAAGCAAGCTCAGAGAGCACCAAGGACCCCTTAGCTCAACCTGAGCTACAAATATTCTCCTCTATTGCTACAAAAGACTCAGTCAACCTTCCAATCACCAAAGTATTTTAGCCACATTACAGTTGGTATGTGTGTGCCGAAAGCAATTTCCAGTGCTCATACCACAGTTATTGTGTGTTCTGTTTTCCACAATAATGAAAAGGATCTCCCTTGTTGGGAAGACTTCCTGCATGCAATTTGCATACAAAGCCCACCACAAGTATGGTGACTGTGCCACTGCAGCCCCTGACCTCCCATCTCAAGTGGAATGAAGGAAGACAGTCTAGCCAACATACCAACCTCTCCCTTCTGTGATTACAACCAAGTTTAATTTTCCTGACAAGCTACTGCAAGAAGCAGAGAACCATTTGGAAAAACTTAAGGCATCTTTGGGATAAACACTGTTCATATCTTGTAAGCGACCACGTGTCCTTTATTATAAAGAACGGTATTTCAGAAAACTGTCCTTTTTATTTATTTTACATTACATTTAACTTTTACATTACAAATAGTGTGACACCTAATCTTTAACATTCTATGGAAATTGAAGTGTCATTTTAAAATAATTTATATACCTGTTTGATTTTAGATATTTTATTAGAATATATGTTTTGGTAATATTTTTGTTGGTTTTGCTCTAGAGCTTAACTTTGTAAAGCAAAGTTATAAACATAAACAAATATGTTTATCGTTATGAATCATGTTTGTTCTTTATTTTTTCTAAGAGAAAACTGTATGGTCACCACACTTCAAAGCCAGCTGAAACAAAAAATTTTGTGCAATTGTGTTCATACATTAATGTAAGCAGAGCTGTGGTTAGCTGAATAAGGCACAACTGGCTGAATGTAGAGGTTATGCTAAGCTAGAAATGATTCATTACCCAATCCTCTCCAGGTTTCATGTACTGAGACATGAATTTGATCTTCCATGCCTTGGAAGGGGATGAGTTCAGGATCTTATGGTTACCATGACAATTAGGCTTTTATCTAAAGTCATCACAGCTCTATCTTATATGGTACACATATAGACTGGAACTGGTTTTCACCTTACTACTGACAAGTGTGAATTGACAGGAGAGGAGATTAACTTCAATCCATTATCATAGCAGATTACTATCTAATTGCCTTGAGATTTGCAGCCACTAATAACCATCTTAGAAGAACAGGCTCATTAAACCGGTCCACCCCAAGCAGCTTATAGATCTACTTAGGCACTTGGGAAATTCCCAGCAAGCCAGAAAAAAGTCTGTTACTTTTAAGTTATGGCGCTACTGTCCCCAAGTAGCCTCCAAATGCTCGTTATTTATTGATAATCTCCAAAAGATGAAGCACCAGATGAAATGCTAGGAATAATGCTGATATAAGACAAGGAATAGAGAGGACTGGAGACAGTTATAAGTCCATGCTTGGGCCTATACCATGATGGTAGAGTGCACAATTATTCCATCTATAAAGTGTCAATGGGTAATGTAATTTAGGTGACAACATTCCATTCTCAGCCTTGAGAACCTAAAGGAAGTTCCTGCTGGCCTTTTGACACAGTTTGGTTAGTTTTTTAAAGACAAAATCACTCATGTTTGCTCTTAGGAGGATACTGAATGGATAGAATCATGTGAGATGATTTTCAACATCTTGCATGATCAATTGGATCTCTTTTGAGTCTCTGATGGCTGAAAAAGTTGACACAGTCATGTGTAGGATGAAACAAATCATTGGCAAATTAGTCCCATAATATGCAGAAAAGGAGAAGAAACATAATGGCATGAGTATAAAAAGTGAATTTGTCTTTGCGAAAGAGGCAGTGGCTACTATTTGAAAGAAGCAGTGGTGTTCTCCCCCTTTCCTTAACCTAGCTTTCCTTGATAATTATCTACGGTTGTTTCCTTCCCAATTTTGGTAAGGTTGAAAAAATGATTAGCTTCTATTCAGAAGGTCCTAATTATTTAGATCCCTTCCATCTAGGAATCAGGCCTAGACATAGAACAGAGACTTCATTGATTATTCTCATGGATAATTTGCAATGGGACTTGAAGGGGAGTGATGTGGTTCACACTATTATGTGAGACCACTCAGTAACATTCAATAGCATTGGTAATGATCCTTTCTAGCTAGCTACAAAAACCAGATATATTGTGGCTCTAATCCTTCTTAATCAGTACAGGTAGTCCTCATTTAACTATCAACAGCTGATTGTCAAGCAAACAACTTGGTCATAAAAAAGCACTTGCTAAGTGAAACCACAATTGTGCTTATTACCTTCATCTTTCTTTTGCTTTATAGACCTATGAAGATGATAAATGTGGGGATTGGTCAGAAAGTTACTTTTTCATCATCATTGTAAATGCAAGCAGACACTTAATGAGGCAGTGATTAATTGAGAACTACCTATATTGGTGGGGGAGGAGAGTTTAAGCTTTGGCCATGCCACCATGGAGTGGTCCTGAGATTCCTCTGTAGTGTACCAAAGGTGGGTTCCTACCAGTTCAGACCAGTTCTATAGAGTAGGTAGTAAACCTAGGGAGTAGTTCGCAGAACCGGTAGTAACGGCAGCCTGAATCCCACGTCCCCAAGTCGGTTCAAACACCAGACTAGGTGTTTGTGTGTCTCAGAGAGAGAGAGAGAGAAGAAAGAAAGAAAGAGAGAGAGAGAGAAAGAGAGAAAGAGAGAAAGAGAGAAAGAAAGAAAGAAAGAAAGAAAGAAAGAAAGAAAGAAAGAAAGGGCTGTATGGAATAGAAAGTGGGGATGGTAAAAAAAAAAGCAACCTTGAACTAACAGGAATAAGACAAAGTAGAATATGTGTACAAAAGTTCTGTAAAAAAATGAATGACATGTGAAATGTGATGATAAATATGTGAACGTCTGCATGGAAACAAAATTAAAAAAAACTTTTTTAAAAACTTTTTTTTTTTTTAAAAACCAAGCAGGGCTTGCCTAACCTTGAATCCAGTCCTCGTGCAACCGCCCACTGATATAGATAGATGGAGAAATCTCTCTTTTTTCATAAGTTCTGGGTTGCATCAGCGCTGCTTCTATTTTTAGGAGCCCAACCTCTGACACCACCCTTAGACTGAATAAAAGATCAAGGGCTTTTCCTTTTGCCTGGGATCAGGAAGCTTTCCAGCATCCTGGAGGGGAAACATATATATATATATATATATTTATGTGTATCTAAAAACCACTTGGCAACCTCTGAGTTCCAAGGCACGCAACCACGATCTTCCTTAACTGGCACTACCAGAATAGCAGAAAGCCAAGGCGTGTTTGTTGACGTGTTGCGTGAGTCATATTTTTGAAGCCAGGAATGACAATGGAAGAAGGACGGGAGATTAAAACTTTCGGAAACTCTTCCCCTTTGCTTGTTTCAATAAAACCTGATCTGGCATTCTCTCTCTCTCTGGCTAAGTTCAGGTTTATAACAAGTGTTGGAAGGGACCTTGGAGGTCTTCTAGTCCAACCCCCTGCTCCAGCAAAAGACCCTACACTATTTCAGACAAATGGTTGTCTAAAATCTTCTTTAAAACGTCCAGTGTTGGATCATTCACAACTTCTGGAGGAAAAGTTGTTCCACTGATTAATTGTTCTAAACTGTCAGGAACTTTCTCCTTAGTTCTAAGTTGCTTCTCTCCTTGGTTAGTTTCCACCCGTTGCTTCTTTTCTCTAGATTAAACATACCAAATTCCTGAACATTTCTTCATGTGTTTTAGCCTCCGGCCCCTGAATCATATTTGTTTTTCCTCTCTTGGTTGTTCTGCCAACGGTGGTCACCATGTCTCCTTATTCTATAAAGCGTTTCACTTGTATAAAGTATTTGTATTTCAAATATTTGTATTCCTATCATTGGTTTTGATGGTATAAAGTGCTTTTACAGGTAGACTTACAACCACAATGGGGCCCCCCCTCAATTTTTGTTGCTAAGCGAGACGTCCGTTCAGCGAATGTTGCTCCGTTTTATGACCTCTCTTGCCACAGTTGTTAAGTGAGTCACTGCAGTTGTTAAGTAAGCAACCCGGTTGTTAAGTGAATCTGGCTTCCCCCCGTTGACCTTGCTAGTCGAAAGGTCGCCTAAGGGGGATCGCATGATCTCGGGACACTGCCACCGTCATAAATGTGAGTTTCCAAGAACCTTCATTCTGATCACGTCACCACGAGGATGCTGCAACGGTCGTAAGGGTACTGTTGTAACTTCAAACGGTCACTAAACGAACTGTTCTAATCCGAGGACTATTTGTACAAAGTATTTTCATCGCCGCAGGCTCTTGCCAATCTGAGCGTGCTCCTTCCTCCTCTCCTGATTGGATGAAGCATTTTTCTCACGTTAACTCTGGGCTCAATCCCTGCTTATCTCAACTGTTGCCTTGTTACCCGTTCTTCCTCCCTCAAGGCCATTCTCTCTGGCCCTCTACGCCTTTCCAAGTTTATCTCCGCGGAGAATTAGCCGAGCCAGGTTGCCCTTCTCCCCATGCAAAGGTCTCTTTCTGTTATCTTTCTTTTATTATTATTATTGTAGTTAAAACGTTTAATTAAAAAGAAATATTATTTTAACCAGCATACAAAGGTCTGATGGCACAATGCCACTCCCTTGCCTTTCGAGGGATCTTCCTCAGAGTTTCCTCTCCTGTGTTTTGCACTCACTTCAATCAATCGGAATAGAGCTGGAAGGGACCTTGGAGGTCCTCTAGTCTAACCCCCCACTCAAGTATAGAGACCCTATACCGTTTCAGACAGGGGGCTGTCCAGGCGCTTCTTAAAAATCTCCAGTGATGGAGCAACCACAATTGTTGAAGGCAAGCTCTTCCACTGTCCTCATCGTTAGGAAGTTTCTCCTTAATTCCAGGTTGCTTCTCTCCTGGATTAGTTTCCATCCATTGTCCTGCCTTTTGGGGCTTTGGAGAATAGCTTGACTCCCTCTTCTTTGGGGCAGCTCCTCAAATACTACAATACTTCTGTCATGTCCCCCCTTAGTCTGCCTTTTCTCTAACCAAGTCATGCAACTGTTCTTCCAACAGTTGAAGACAGAGCTTTTTGGAAAAGAAATTTTCAAGAAATGTTAAGGAAGGAAAGAAAGAAAGAAAGAAAGAAAGAAAGAAAGAAAGAAAGAAAGAAAGAAAGAAAGAAAGAAAGAGAAGGAAGGAAGAAAGGAAGGAAGGAAGGAAAACAGAATTTAGAGAGAGAGACCTGCAAAAAACCAGATAACCTCCAGGATACTGTGCAATTATTTGATAGTGTCTTGGACCTAAGTCGCAAGCCTGTGACATACTTCCAAATAAACAAAGAGTTCCCTTCCTCTTCCTGCGTTGACCTCAGTAGACCAATCCTGCTGCAGTACCTTTCCCTCCCCTTTTTTTTCTTTCTGAGACCTCCCTGAGAAGCTGGCATTCGCCCAGGTTCATTTATATCTTTGGCTCCAGGCCTCACAATCCAGGCAGAGCTGGGAGAATCCTGATCTCCTGGTTTTCCACTCTGCACGTCCTTCTTTGACCTTCTCGGATCTATCTTTGGTTTGTTGTGCTCTGCAGAGGGAGCAGGCGTCAGGACAGGGGACAGAACTGTGGGAAGAAATGTCCGTCTGAGTTCAGTTCCAAGTGGGGGGGAGAAAGACACTGGAAACATGGAGACTGCTTGGAAAGATGGTTTAATGGTGGACAGGAGCACATGGCTTGAGTTCCTAAACAGA
>JANHFT010002566.1:72078-82635 GCA_032467955.1 Pseudoxenodon macrops
ACCGGTTCTGCGAACTACTCCCTAGGTTTACTACCTACTCTATAGAACTGGTCCGAACTGGTAAGAACCCACCTCTGGTGCATATATATATATGCATATATGTTTGTGTGTGTGTGTGTGTATTTAATAGACACACACACACACTGAATACTGATTAATTCATTACTATAATACTAGTTTCCCATCCTTTGAGAACAGGACCAGACTTTTTTTTTTGTTATTGTTAAATGATTTGTACAGCAGGGAACATATTGTAGATCAGCCATCTCTAACATAATGCCCTGCAGATGTATTTATGTATGTATGTATGTATGTATGTATGTATGTATGTATGTATGTATGTATGTATGTATGACCAGCTAACACAACCAAGTAACTCTGGGTGGCTTATAATTTTAAAATAAAACAATAAAAACAATAACAAAACAAAAAAAGTTAAGAAAAAGCCTCATTATTGTCATGTACTGTATAGTTTTTTCAGATCTATAGCTTTTTCCATAAAACTTCTCCAGATTTTTGTGCAGAACTGGTAAGGTATTTTCCCCCCTGAACATTCAACTGTCCCTAGCGTATTTATTTTTCTGCACAACTTTCCTATACATATGCTTTTTAGACATATTCTTAATTCTGTGGTTGGTTAAGTGGAAACTGACAGGTGTTAGTTGACTCCACCGCCATTCATCCATGCTACAACAGAGTCTGTGTTAGACGTTTACATCATTTCACTCCTACTGAAATCCACAATGGATGTTTTTTACACCCTTAGGATATATTTCTACTTTCAGGAAAAGAACTGTACACAAAAGTAAAACCGAACAAAATAGATAGAAAAGGTGACTGAACTTTTCAGAATCCTCCTGGGGGCTGGTGATAAATGCATGTCACTTGCTTCATTTGTCTAAGATGGACAGCTCAAAGTGTAGCACAGCAGTTTTATGAGGAAAAAGAAAGAAGAACCAAGATGATGAACTAGTTTTGCATTATGGAAAGAAGCTCAATCCAACTTTAGCATATTTTCTCACTGCAGCAGGAAAGAGGAAGTTACAAGAGTCACGGGCAATATTAGGAACCTACTGGAAACTCCAAGCCTTCCTCTATTCAACAATATAATATTTATTAATAAGCAGTAGAAATTATTAGGTATTGTACCAGCTACATTTTAAAAAAACCTATCAAATAGAGTCCTAAATAAACCACCCACTGCCTGTAACTGCACGAATTAAAAAGCTTCCTTTGTATCAGATATTGAATTTTTCTGATGTAAAACAAAATCCTGGGAAGAAAATAAGAAAAAAGATTGATAGACGTTCTCAAAAGGCCCTAATCTAAAACTTTAGGGAGTGGAGGCAGCATATACAGGTGGTACTCAACTTATACAACCGTATAAGTTATACACTTAACAACCGTGTTACTAATTCAACAACTGCAGTGATTCACTTAACAAATGAGGCATGAAAAGTCATAAAATGAGGGAAAACTCACTTAACAAATTTCTCATTCAATAATATAAATGTTGGGCTCAATTTTGGTCATAACGTGAGGACTACCTGTAATGACAATTCTTTTAAAGAAAGTTTGTACAAGTGCTCTTTTCCAAAGTCTCTTTTTGTCCTTTTATTGTCTGCGCCACCATTTCCTCACTAACTCCACTTATATATTGTTGTTCTGAGGGAGAGCTTTAGTTCAAAAACACAGTACAAATTAATCCAAACAATTGAAGTAAAACGTGATCTAACATAATTTTTGGCTTGTCAGAGAGAACAACAGCAGTAGATATAGCTCAATTGCTTTGTTGAAGGTGCAATAATCAATTAAAGCTGAGCAACCATTATAATAAATACTGATAAATTGGAAAGGCCAGGATAAAGAAAGGAGAGACAAAACCTAAATATAATTTATATTTAAATTTACCATTTGAGTATACATTAAATTTAATTAAAAGGATTACAATAATAATAATTACAATTTGGAAACAGTATTTGGAGGACATCTAGAGGTTACAGCTAAGGCCAGAATTCTAGAAGTATACTTTTGTTTCAAATGGTTTTAGCATAAAAAATAGCATACTACTTTCATATGAATAAGGAATGGACTTTGAGAATATGAAAGAGAAGAGAGTGATGGCCTTTAGCTTTCCTGCAAAAACGATTTTGATCCTTTAAGCATTCTACTTGGATTATGGACACTCTTCAGCAGTTGCCTGAGGAAATTGTCTTCCCAACTATACCTGCCTCCATCCTCCTAAGGGGGACATGAGAAAGCAGAACAAGTAACAGATCGCTCAGACATTTCTTAGAGGAATAACAGTTGGAGGGGAACTTGGAGATCTCCTAGTCCAATCCCCTATTCAAGCAGGAGACCCTATATGATTTCAGACAAATGGCTCTCCAATCTTTTCTTAAAAACCTCTAGGGCAGCCATTCCACCAATTAATTGCTCTCAATGTCAGGAAATTCCTCCTTACTTTTGGGTTGGATCTCAACTTTCCATCTGCTTGTCCTATGTTCAAGTGCTCTGGAGAATAGGTTAACCCCCTCTTCTTTGTGACAGTTCATTAAATATTGGAAGACTACTATCATATCATCTCTAGTCCTTCCCATTGTTAGACTAGACATACCCAGTTCCTTTACCCATTCTTCATATGTTTTAGCCTCGAGTCCCCTAATCATCTTTGTTGCTCTTTACTACATTTTTCTAGAGTTTCAATATTTTCACTCCTCACCCGTGAAAACCAGCTGAGTGAGTATGGACTAATCACAACCTCAACCAAGTACACTTTGCAGGATTGTTGTTGTGGGGAAAATAGGAGGAAGAAGGTGTGTTGAACGTGTTCACTGCCTTGAGTTAATTTTATGAATAAAAACAACAGGAAATAATAAATAAATAAATATTTCTATAATGTCCCAGTCTTAATTCTATTATTATACTTGCAAATATTTAGGGTTGGGAGCAGAATTACACCTGCAGAGTCTAAATGTATATGAAGCTAAACCAATAAAAACAGCCAATATTATTTCTGTGCACATCTATGTATTCTGTTCAGTGGTTTGACTGCATGCAAGTTCCAGAAAGACAAACCTGTTGCCTGATTAAAGAAATCTGATAACTTGCCAACATCCATGGCATGTTTAACAGTTCACTCACATTTGTTTTCTTTTGGAATAATGCAAAGACTCTAAACAAATGAGGAAACCGGCAACTGTTGTCTTTTTTCTAATCCTAGATTTCATTTAAAATAAAACAGCCCTCTTTTCCTCAGATAATGCCCAATAAGAGCACTTTATCAAAATGGAATAAGCACTGCTTGAATCAAGTTTTTCAATACAGAAAAACCTTCAAATATTCCTTTCATCTTTTTTCACTTTGAGAAGCAGCTGCTGACAGTCCTTTCAGAACTTGGTGTTACATATGCACCTGAGAGACATTTTAATTGTCTTTGTTCAGTCATTCATTGGCATGACAAGGAAGGATTCAGGGTGGGAAGGACTCATTTAAAGAGCTATCACATATATTCCTGTTTCCAAGGAGTGCGATAATACAGTCAAACACTTGAGGTCACCTTCCTTATTCTTGTTTATTAGTAATGCAACATTGCCTGGAAGCCACAGGAATGTAGGAGCACAGAGTGTCTTTATTTGGCTCAGCAGTATAACTTATGGAGTCTTAGAAGCAGGTTTTGCATTTAAATTACGTATCATTGATAGACTTCCAAGGATCTATAAGCATATAAAACAGATTCTATGATTTGGCTTAGATAAATTCATTATTCTCCAATAAACCAATATTCTCCCAATTCATATACAATATGTAAATACACCCCATAGGTGAATGCTTAGATTATAGGCATTCATAATCTACCCATACTAAGTTCTCTTTCTTTGATAGCTATTTGTACCTCTCTGTCAAATTTGCTTTTCATACTTGAACAACTGCGAAAGAAATTCCCAAGGAGATTAAAGTAAATTAAATGTCTATAGAGATTCTCAGTTCTCCCCTGTCATGGATGTCCCAAAGGTGCTTTTTCAAAAGGCAACTGGACTTTCTTTCTTTTTCCTTGAAGATGTTTCACTTCTCATCCAAGAAGCTTCTCCATTTCTGACAATGATGAGAATGGAAGGATTTATATTCCTTGCACTCATCAGGTCATTAGTATTCTTTCTGAGAGTTGTTGAGGATTAGGATTAGTGCAAATGGATGTAGAACCTTCTTGGAACTGTTGAAAGGACTGGGTTAAAATACATTAATTCAAGGGAAAGTGTTAGCTCATTTGAACTATCAAATTGAAACACTGCTTTAGACTTCCTCTGTTTTACAATTTTTACTGATATCTGGGTAAGAATGACAAAAATGAAATGGCTCTTAGTCCATTTCTTACTTAGATGTAAACTAATTTTTAAGTCTGTTATTTCTCAAGTCTGCATTTAAAAGATGATTTGGAAGTGGAGGGGGAATTGACTTCTATAGGCACACTGGTTTTAAAAAACTCTCTCTCTTATCTAGGTTCAATTTTCAGTATGACTGCTTCATCTCTCTAATACTAAATTCTTGCATTCAGCTTGGTCTAGTAGGAGATCACCCTAAGACATTTTGCTACCCTAATTGATACAAAGGCTGATGAATTCCAACAATGGCAATGGGACAATGTCATTCATTTCATTTGAGGTTAGAATATGTATTTAAATATACACAGTAGATGGCACAAAACATAGGGTTCTGATTCTACCATGTCATACTGTTGCCCAATCCCTAATTTTTGGTTCTGAAGCAGCCGCCATACTTATAGAATTGTAACTGCAAAACTGATACTATGAGGAAGAGTACAAGGAGCATCTCAATTCACAAAATGTTGCAGATATCAAGCACTGAATTAACATAGTATTATGACATCTTGGATCAGCTTTATAAAAGGCTGATGGTAGAAGTCTTTTAACAATGCCATAAGCTGCATCAACAAAGCTATTTTCAGTAGTTCTTGTGATACCTTGAAAATCCTTTTTTATTATTTTAGTACTATGGCAAAGGGTTGAGTCATTAGATGCACTGTTGGTACTGTCTGAAAGCTAAAGACTGACCAGGTAGACAGGAATAAAGTATCACTTTTAGGTGGCACATAATCAGTTTTTAAAAAAGAAGGAAAAACATGTATAGGTTTAGTAAATATACAATTATACTTTTTCATGAACCTTATTTCTTAATTATACAATGTATGATTCACATAGTACTGTACATATCCTACAATTATATGATTTTAATTGTCAACTTTTTTCAGATGGTCCCTCTGACAAATTTGTTATATTAAGTGCCATAAAGTCTGTGTTGATTCTCATGGAATCTCCAGGATGATCAGACCTTCATAACATCCAGTGATGTACCCATTGCCAATTGTACCCAAACTTATCTACTGTGTGTTATCTACCAATCTTATCTACCGTGTGTTGGTTGCCCTTTTCTCTTTTCTCTTTTTCTTTCTTTCCACCTTTCACAGCAACATAGCATTCTCAAGAGAAGTGGGTCCAGATTATGCTAATTTGAACTTGATTACTTCTGCTTCAAAGCTCTGAGTTGATTTGTTATATCATCCATTTGTTTCCTAAGAATTCATGGTGTTCTCAGGAATCTATTCAAAAGTGTCAATACTCTTTCTATCCTGCTTCTTCAAAGCCCAAATGGTTTTTTAAAAACTTTTTAAAAGCATTTTTTTTTACTACCAGTTCGGGTGAATAGGTAGTAAAAATGCTTTTAAAAAGTAAAAAAAAAAAGATTCTGACTATCAGCTGTGACAATCAGCTGTGCTGTGTGGTTGTCAGAACCTTTTTAAAAACTTTTTTTAGCATTTATTTATTACCTATTCACCTGAATCAGTAGTACAAAAATGCTTTAAAAAGTTTTTTAAAAGATTCTGATGATCAGCTGTGACAATCAGCTGTGCCGCATGATCATTGGGACCTTTAAAAAAAATTAAGCATTTTTTTACTACTTATTCCCCAAACCGGTAGTTTACCAATCTCAGAAGAATTACTGTAGATAGAAGAAAGTACTGTAGATAGAAGAAGGTACAATAAATAGGGCTTGCAGTGCAGAGAGGCCTCAGCGATAACCCATCACATGTGGCAGGGTGTAAGATGCAGGCAAGAACCTCATACACTAAATGGCACAACCAACTAGCAGCCATTATGTACAAGAACAGCTGCACAGTGTATGTGCTAGACCCTCTCAAATCGAAATGGAAGATTCCACATAAAATTGCAGAGAATAACAGGGCTAAGTTCTTGGGGGCCACCAGATCAAAATGGACAGGCAGGAACTGGCCAATCAACCAGACATGTGGTAGTAGGCAAGGACCAGAAGACAGTGGTGGTAAAAGATGTAGGAGTGCCAAATGACACCAACTTCAGGAGAAAGAAGTATTAGAAGATGGGATAGTATTAGGACCTGAAGGATGATCTAGAGAAGATGTGGAAAATAAAGGCCAAAGCGATCCTAATGGTAGTAGGAGCAGTCAGGGCTGTGACTCCTGAGCTGGGAGAGTGATTCCACCAGATCCCAGGAACAAGATCAGAAGAATGCAGTGATACTAAGAAAGGAATAATATTATAAAGCATTCCAAGGGAAGTGGATAGCCATGAACATAGACAATGTTCAGACTGAGGCATGGAACAGAAACCAGTTTTGTTGTGCCCAATGATGGTTTGCATAGGGGAAGTATATCCCTATTTCTTTCATTTGAACTTAGCCTGGAAAACTTGTTGATTGTACCAACATTTTTTAAACATATAATGTTTCACATTATTTGCTAGAAAGGGGCTAATTCAGCTTGCTTTAGATGCTATTTATAAAGCAGGCTTCTAAAACCTGCACTCCAGATTTAATGACAGAATCTGTGGGAAGTTCAGCTTTGATGGAACTTGAGGTACAAAGTTGGAAAGGCTGCCTTAAAGAAACAAATTTGTGAGCCGCAGGAACATGTAGTTAACTTCTGTTTTTCTTTTTATGTGTTCGCAACTGGTAGCCTGACCTTGGTTGTGTTTATTAAAATAAATATTGTGCTAAGTGATTTGTAAATGAGTGATAATAAAGGCCTGATTGAACAGGTATTTGATTATGTATCACTTTATTTTTTTCCCCTCTCTCTCTTTCCCTCTCTTTGAAAGTTGTTGCTGTTGTTGCTTTAAGTAACAATATTTTTACTCACAATAAATAATTTACCATCTAGGTCTTATAGGAACACTGGAGCACATTTTTCTAAATGAAATAGTTCAGAAAACATAAAGAAACCTAATAGCATTAATTCTGTATTTTTTATGACATGGAGCACACAGATTCCAAACCTTGTGAGTTCCTAATATATATCAGCATAAAAAATTCATGAGAAAGTAATTTGGCCCTGCATGCTAGGCTCTGTGATTGATCTCAAACCTACTTTCATGCTCTCTCACTATATCGCCCTTTATTACTGTTTGCTCCAAAATTGCTTAGTGTTGCAGCTTAAAATCCAATCACCGGGAACTTCTTGCAACCTTCTGTTGAAAAGTTCTGCCTCATTTCTTGGCTCAATATTTTTTATCTTAATTCAGTACTCATGATCCTGGTTTGCCAAAGCTTTTATCAACATTAGCATCTCAGAATTCTGTTCATAGAAAATACAAATAATTCTTTCATTGATAAAGCTTCTCTGGACCCTAATCATTTCTGTATCTGTGTCTCAAATGAGATAATAATCTCCGGAGTATTGTCCATTTTTTGTTCCTTCCTTCCTTCCTTTTCCATATACAAATACATATAGATGACATAGAGTGAAATCCATATTATCAGGCTGTCTTGTGGTATATACGTATCTGTGAGTAAACCCCTTAAATAGAGTGAAAGGCTATTTGTGCAAAATGTTTATGTGGAGATAAGAAATTACATGGAACTATGAATTTGAAGCACTTGTGCATATATGGTTTCATGTTTGAACCATGTATATAAGATTCTATGTTTGAAGTGACTTTGTATATATAGTTCCATGTTAAACCAAAAGGCAAATAAATAGTTATCTGGTATGAGTTACAATGACATTGTTTATCAAGATTTCTATTACTCTAATATCCAGAAGTGGAGTTTCAGAGGAAAAAATAACATAAATTATACTACATAAAGAAACTTCATTTGCTAGTGCAATTAGATTTTTATTACTTCCCAAAGCACAAAATTGACTGTGTCGCTTTCACTTCTGATCACATGATTTAAAGAAGAAAAGAGTTACTAATATACATACATACATACATACATACATACATACATACATACATACATACATACATACATACGTACGTACGTACATACGTACGTACGTATATTCATATATTGCATTTCCAATCTTTTTACAAAAAAGCTATAAAATATGGAAAATTCTGGGCGATAAGGAGAAGCTTGCTACGGTACTTTGAATCTTAACATATAGTTTATTTTTCTCAAGCTTAGTAAACTTTTATTTTTCAATTTACAAATATACTTCCAGAAGAATAAAAGCTGTACTAATATATAAACTTCCCCAGGAGGAATTGAACTTCTGTCTACATAAGATTGTTTTCTAAGCATGATTATACTATTTTATACTATTACTATTAGTCTTCTCATTGTTCCTATCACCATCTCCTCCCACGTTGGACTGTAGGACTGTAACTTGTTGCTTGTATCCTACAATTTTTATTGACATTGTTTCCTGATTGCTTATTTGTACCCTATGACTAACATTATGTGTTGTACCTTATGATTCTTGACAAATGTATCTTGTCCTTTTCTGTACACAAAGAGCACATGCACCAAAGACAAATTCTTTGTGTGTCCAATCACACTTGGCAAATAAAGAATTCTATTCTACTCTATTCTATTATACACTAATCTCAAGAGTTCATTTACAAATGTAATATTTCCAACCCAGAAGATCCTACTCTTCTGGTCTCCATATCTCTTTTGGCTTGTGAAATTGAATAATACAGATACATACATGTGGATTCAGCTTGGCTTATTAATTCTTTTTTATATTTGATTTTGGAAATATAATAGTGTTTGGACTAAAAATCTGAATTCTTTAAAACTACCCTTTTTATTTAGTTTACATAGAAGTTAATCCTGTTACCAAACAGACAATAAATTGCAAGATGAAGTATTAAGATCATCTCACAGATGGTTCAATCACTTTTATCCCTTTTTGTTACGGGTCTAGAATATATTATGTGTGCACTTATGTCTCTATAGGAATGCATTGTTTAATCAAACCTGCCAGACTCTTTTGTTATGGCTGTTGACTCTTTCTGAATACAAAATTAGCACTTGATAATAAAATAGAGTAAATATATATAAATGATGCAAACACACAGACACAGACAAACACACACACACATTTAAATTAATAGAACAGGTTTTGGTCACTGTGAATGAATGCAATCACATACACATTATAAATTGTGTAGATATGTTATTGACTCAAGGTTCATTATAATATTATTCAGCAATCATATGTAAAATATTTTATTACTGTTGCTAATAGAAAATGTTTAATTAATGCATTTTAATTACAATCTATTTTAATTAAAATACAATGTCTTCAAATGTGTAAACAAGTGTATGTATTCTTGACCCGCTTGTATGTTAGGGTTCAAAGCAGGTAAGGAGCAACAGCAGAAAATACAACTTTATTCCATTGCACTTTTAGTATGTGAAAATTGTACCATGGAATAAAGCTGTATTTTGTGCTATTGCTATATAACTTTTAATTCTGTGGGACTGAATCAGGGGTTAAAAACAAGCTTGGGGAACCATGCAAAACATTCTTTCCAACCCCTTAATCATACCTTTTTTTTCCTAGGCTATGTGAGAGGCAAGGAAGTGGGCAAGTCTTGAAATAGAACAGTTGGCAACATTCCAAGTTGCTGCCCTGCTAACTCTACCCATAGGAATGCATAGGGGATTTAAGCTTGTTTCTTTTCCTGGATTCTCCACCCAAACCAGATGAGTTCCAGCTGAGTGCTTGGACAGGCTGACTTCTAAGAAACTGAGTTTTGAATCCCTTTACACACCATCCCAATTCCACCAAAGGTCTTTGTAGGCTGAAACAACCTGAGTGAAATGGGTGCAGATAATTTGTTTCTTCCAAGAGTTTTTGCAATTCTGAGAGTGAGATGGGCGGTATCTAAATTTAATAAATAAGCTGTTGTTCAAACATGCTGTCAACAACTTTCCCAAGAAAATCAAGACTGAAGACTAGATGATAACTGTTCAGAAGAGTTGGGTTCAGCAAAGACTTCCTGAGGCCAAAGCACACCCTCAATCCTCTTCAAGGCTGGAGGAACTATCTCCTCTCCAAATTTATTAGCACTGTCACATAGATTCAGCTACTGGTTACCTGCCAGACTGCCTTAAAAACCCAAGGTGGACTATGATTTAATAAACTGATAACCAAGTTCCAAGTGAAACTGATAACCAAATTCACACTTTTGGATGACTTTCTCAGGAATGGCAGATTTACACATGATCTAGATAACCCTTCAATCTGCCATTCCTGAGAAAGTCATC